>JASDQU010105674.1:104149-118080 GCA_032191745.1 Picea mariana
TACATTGATCCTAAAATAGTGGATAGATTACATTTGGAGAAAAGTAAGCTTGGAAAATCAAGTTTGGTTCAGCTATCCACTGGAACCAAAAGGAGAATCCACGATATGGTCATAAGTTGTTCCATAAGTCTTAATGGTGTGAATACTAGTGCTTATCTAAATATCATACCAATGGGGTCTTATGATATTTTAATTGAAATGGATTGTTTGGACAAGAATCATGTTGTCATATATTGTCATATCAAGATATTTACATGTACTATTGGAGATGGAAAACAGAGCACTGTGAAAGGATTTCCAAGACCCATCTCTATAAGGGAGATTTCAGCCTTACAATTGAAGAGATGTTTTAGAAAAGGATGTCAATTGTATGCATCCCATGAGGAAGAACCAGACATGACAAAGGGGCCAAGCCTTGAAGATTTATCAGTACTACAGGAATTTGAAGATGTATTCCAAGAAATACCAGGGTTTCCACCAAGAAGGGAGATATATTTCTCTATTGATTTAGTGCCTAGAGCTGCTCCGGTGTCGAAAACACCTTACAGAATGAGCACACCAGAGTTAAAAGAATTACAAAATTAGTTGGAGGAATTGTTGAAGAAAGGGTACATACATCCAAGTGTTTCACCTTGGGGAGCACCAGTACTTTTTGTCAAAAAGAAGGATGGAACCTTGAGGTTGTGTATCGACTTTCGACAACTGAATAAGTATACTATACATAACAAGTATCCTCTACCCAGAATTGATGACCTCTTTGATCAGCTAAGAGGAGAAAATATATTTTCAAAGATTGACTTGAGGTCCAGATACCATCAATTAAGAATCAAGGAAGAAGACATTCATAAGACAACCTTTAGAACCAGGTATGGGCATTATGAATTTGTAGTGGTGCCATTTGGATTGACCAAGGAATTAGTTGTCTTTATGTGCTTAATGAATGGCATATTCAGAAATTATTTGGATAAGTTTGTCATAGTGTTCTTGGATGACATACTTATCTATTCTAAGTCTGAAGAGGAGCATGATCATTACTTAAGACTGGTATTGCAAGTGCTGAGAGAACATCAGTTGTATGCCAAGTTGAGTAGGTTTTATTTTTATCCAAAACATATCCATTACTTGGGACACATTATTTCAGAGCAGGGCATAGCAGTAGATCAAGAGAAGATTGAAGCCATTAGAGGATGGCCAACACCCATAAATGTGTCAGAAGTCAGATATTTTATGGGATTGGCTGGTTACTACAAAAGGTTCATAGTAGGGTTCTCTAATATTTCTCATCCCATCACTTCTTTGCAAAAGAAGAAAACTAAATTTGAATGGACACCTAGGTGTGAAGATAATTTTAATTTGTTGAAGGAATTACTTACTAGTGCACCTGTGTTAAATATTGTTGACCCAAATGAAAGTTTTGTGGTATGTACATATTCATGTAAGGAAGGACTTGGGGGAGCCCTCATGCAAAATGGACATGTCATTGGTTACGAGTCCGAAAAGCTTAAGGAGCATGAGAGGAACTGTGCTACACGTGACTTGGAGCTTGATGTCATTGTCCACGCCTTGAGGATGTGGATGCATTAGCTCATGGGGAAGAAATTTTAATTAAGGTCATACCACATTGGCCCGAAGTATCTTTTTGAACAATCAACCTTGAATTCTAGGCAAACAAGATGGTTAGAATTTTTAAGTGAATATGACCTCGATATCAAGCATATCAAAGGAAAGGAGAATAAAGTTGTCGATGCACTTAGTAGAAGAGTGCATCTCATGCATGCTACTGTTGTCAGTATGCATCAGTCAAACTTGAAGAGAAAATTTTTAGATTATCTTGTTGCAGATCAACATTACCTACAGGTAAAGAAAATCTTACAGCAAGGAGATGTACAACATAAAATAAAGGAGTATGAGATAAAGGAAGATGGATTAATCATGTATAAGAATAGAATCTATGTTCCTAGTTCCGGAGAACTGAGGAATTCGGTATTGAAAGAAATGCATGATGTTTCTTATGTTGGACATCCCAGTTACCAGAAAACGATTACAGCAGTAAGAAGCCAATTCTTTTGGCCGGGAATGAAAAAGGATGTTGTTGATTACATCACTCGATGTATGGAATGTTAGAAGGTGAAGGTTGAGCATAGGCACCCAGTGGGTTTGCTACAGCCATTACCAATCCCAACGAAGAAATGGGAAGTGATAACCATTGATTTCATAACTAAATTACCTAGGACAACAAGGCAACATGATTCAATCATGGTGGTGGTCGATAAATTAACAAAGGATGCTCATTTTGTTCCTGTAAAAACAACACATACATCAGCTAATATTGCAGAAATTTACATGAGGGAGATTGCCAGGTTGCATGGGATACTTAGGACAATTGTCTCGGACAGAGGTACAAATTTTACCTCCAATTTATGGAGGGGATTGTTTAAAGGATTTGGTACAAATCTAAACTTTAGCACAACATACCATCCCCAGTTAGATGGGAAAATAAAGAGTGTCAACCGAGTAATTGAAGACATGCTGAGAATGTATGTGATCGATAAGCCATCTAAGTGGGAAGATTACTTGAGCTTGGTTGAGGTTTCATATAATAAAGGGTATCAAGCTTCATTGATAATCAACCCATTTGAAGCCTTGTATGGTAGGAAATGAAATACTCCAGTGAGATGGGAAACCCCAGCAGATAGAGTGGTAATTGGGCCACAGTTTCTCAAGGATATGGAAGACCAGATGGTCAAGATCAAGAAAAATTTACAGGCAGCTCGGGATAGACAGAAATTTTATGCAGTTCAGAACAAGACAACTAGAGAATTTAAAGTAGGGGAGCATGTACTTCTGAAAGTGAAGCCCAAGAAAAGCTCTTTGAAATTGAGTAGTTGTACAAAGATGGCAGCCATATTTTGTGGTCCATTTGAAATATTGGACAGAATAGGGCCAGTTGCATACATGTTTGCATTTCCTGCTTCCATGAATGTGCATAATGTATTTCATGTCTCTTTACTAAAGAAATATGTACATGATCCTAACCATGTTATTCATTGTCATCTAATTTAGGTAGAGACAAAGGGAGGCTTTCAGGTTCAGCCAATGCGGGTATTGGATAGAAAGGTCAAAATGCTCCGGAATCGAGTTATAGAGATGGTAAAAGTTTAGTGGACCTACTACGGTCCTGAAGATGCTACCTGGGAGCATGAATATGCCATGTGGGCAGAATATCCACAGCTTTTTGAATAAAATTTGAGATTTTGATCTCTATTTTGTATATGCCTTGAGGCCAGTGCCAAAATAAGGGGGAGGGGATGTAACACCCCAGGTTCTGAACCCCCATTTTAAATAATGTATTGTTACAATGCTGAGAGGCCAAAGTGCCCAAACAATTATTAAAAGGCTAGTGTGCCTAAGAAATTTAATGTTTTGATCATTATTAATAATAAACACATTGTTGGCTGCTAGATGGACAAGGACTAGAGTTATAGGGGGATATGATTCCACAAGAAAGGGGGCTTGAGGGGATAAATGTTTATTTCCTATTTTAATTACCCTTTTTCTCTAAGGGAGGGGATTAGTTTTAGTTATATGAGCTTCTTAGGGGAGGCCAGGAGGTTCTTGATTCCCCATGAAATACTTAAACCCGCCCCTGGTTTGTTGGGGGGGGTTGGATGATAGTTCATTCGCTTATTTCGCTCATCCATTTGATCACTGGTTCATGTGTTCATTCCCTTGCTCACTTGTTCATTCATTATGTCCTTACCTATCACTCATTGATCCATCCTCATCCGCTTCTTGGCTTGGGAAAGGGAAACAAATTGTCGAAGAGTAGCCATGGTATTGTTGGCTATAGAGGTCATTGGTGTAATACATCCATGACTTGAGGCTTGCATGTCTGAGATGCATTGGCCTGTTTCCAACCTTGTTCACAGTTGCGAGTCCTGAGAGTTCCAACATTGAGATTTTGGACCAGTTGCGCTGGATCCACTAGAAGGAGAAGGACTTCTTGAGGGACTGCGTGGCAGAGAAGGGTGGAGGTCTATTCTCTTGGGTGGTGCAGGATGGGTAGAAGAGAGCTAGGTACTAGGATTGCTGTGAGTGTTGGGAAAGCCTGTGAGAGCTTGAGTGCTGACTGTTTCGAGAAGCCAAGTAACACTCTAGAACCGTCCTTGTGGATTCATAGCCCTGGCTCGAGGGTGACACTGTTGTTGAGATTTGGAGCAGTAGTGTCTACGGTTGGGTGGAATGTACTTGGTCTGCAACCAATTGGTGTCATCTTTTATAAAGATAAGTGCTCTCTGTTATGGTATTATTTATCTGTATATAAATGTATTCCACTATGTTTTTATTTATCATTTAATTGAATCTTTAGAATATGCATGCTTTCTGGTTATTGTTGTGCATGTCATTAGATCTTTTCTTTTATGCGTCCTTATCAATTTAAAAAGGTATCGATAAGAGAAATAAGTCCCAAGGTGGGCTTGAAGGTGGCGTACCCCGACCTGTGGATGGTCGAGGTGTGTTACAACATGTCTTCCCACACCTCGAGCATCTGTGAGGTTCACATGGGTGATTGCTATGTCCATGTGCCCTCTCCTCACTGTACTCTCTTGTGCATGTTGACTCTCCAACTCCTCTATCAATGTCACTGGTAGGCACCTCCTACCGAGATAGTGCAAGAAAGCTATTGTGTTTCACTAGACTATGAGTCAATGAGGAGATGGCTAGTTGTAATTGTTGCAAGTTCTCTGCAATAGGAGGATGTTGGGTAGGGGGGTCGGGCCTTCGCTTAGGGGGACAAGGACCTAAATCAAGGTCGTGCTTGACAAGCTCTTGGTCCTATATGGACCCTCGACCCACCCCATGGAAATCACCAATGTCAAAGTAGTTTACATGCTTACCCATAATAAACTCAACCCATAATTTTCTCAGAAAATATATGGGCATCTCCCTGTTATTACAGGGAGGTTTATTAAAAACCATGTACCACCTATCCATCTAGTTTTGACTAATCTACGGATGGATGCACCAGTCAATGGAGATTTGTTTCCTAGTCAATGGTAGTTCTTTCCCATTTCTAGGATCTCTAAAAATAGACAATATTTGTTGTTTTGAAATGCCCAATTCTTTGACTTGGTTTCTGTCCAAACTAGTGTTGTAGTACTCATACATTCGTGCCCTATAATCAGAAATATAGTTCAATTTCCCTTGAGCACTTGCAATGGACTGCACAATGATGTCCAAACAAGTGGCCAAGGAGACTCTACTAGGCTCTCTAGTATCCCTTAATTGTTCCTCAAGGGTTCATAATATAACCAAACCCTCATCAATTTCAATGTTTATATTGTGTGGTGGTGGTGGGTTGTGGTTTTGATATTCTTGGTTTTCTTGTGAGAGGTTTAAATTTTCTTGGGGTTCCATTGTATTATATATGCTGCAATTTAAAAGCCATGGCATGCAAATTAGGTTCCTTTTTTATTTAAAATACAAAATTACATTTATTTTTTTTAATTTAGATTATTGGGAGCAAAATACTAAATTGGATTAAAATTAAGAAAAATGTAACATACCTGGACATGGTGGACCCCTCCTCCCTTTCTTCATTTTCTATAGCTCCAATATGTTTTCCCAATGAGAGAAGCACGAGTGAAATTTTTGCACAATGGGCACAAATAATGCTTGGGCCCTTAATATATTTTTATCAATAAGACTGTGTGCGTGGTTTTAAGAGCGTGTGTGTGGACTTAAGACTGCGCACGCGGTTTTTGCACTCAACCTACGTGGCAATCAACATGGAGGTTCGGCCATATCCGAACCTATAAGTATAGAAACGTGTGCACATTCCTAAGAACACACATCGTATACATTCTTGCGAGTGCACATTCTTAATCATGTCCTTGTCACATTTTTTACCACCAAGTTCCTTCACACTCCCAACTACTATTACTTTTGATACACTATATCAATTTTCAAAATTCTAACATCTAAAACATAAAACATATAAACATCATAAATGATGATATTGCAAGAGCTTTAAAACATATAACATAGTAAAATGATGTGATTTTATTTATGAGGTGGTTTTACATAGATTATGTTAATAATCTTAGATGATGATATTGCAAGAGCTACATATAACATGATGATATTGCAAGAGCTACATATAACATAGTAAAAGGATGTGATTTTATTTACGAAGTGGTTTTACATAGATCCTACTAATAGTAATAATGAATAAAAAGAATGATCAAACAAAATTAAAATTGAAATACGCTAGAGTTAGCTTGTTAAAAAAGTTACCATCCACATCCATACTAGATGGCACACCATACCATTTTGAAAAGACGTATTGAAAAGCACCAATTAATCATCTTGCAAATGAATCAATTATCAATTCCATAACAATAATATAATAGTTATCACTTCACCATTGTATCACATATTCCACCTTACCATACAATTTTAAAATTATTAATGTAACACACTTCTAAACTTAAATATAAGTACATTTTTAAAATTGTTAATGTAACACACTTCTAAACTTAAATATAAGTACATTTGTTAAGTTAAATATTTAAAAAGAACCTTGAGTTAAATATCTAAAAAGAAACTTGACATGAGAAAAGCCTTTCTTTTTCCTTTAATATAATATTTTATATTGAAAATTCATATGCAAAATGAAGCCAACGTTCCCTTTTCCCATGTGTTATGAGGTGAATGGGAATGAGTGTGTATTGGAGGGTTTAAAGTAAAGTAGTTGCACTACAATGTTCTCATTATGTTATACATGTTAACGCTACCTAACCCAGTACCTTACAAAACTAAATCAAGTTATGCATGTGGTTTTACCTAGCAAATGAAGATTTCCTACTCTAACATACATCATATTATACTACAATGTTTGTTATTTTATGTTATGGTGAAATGAATAATTGTCCATAATAAGTATGATAATAAGATAATGGAATGCGTTTTCTTCCAGGTTCTATTGGAATAAAATTTTATGACTAACTTCACTTTGTTTTAACTCTTTCCTCTTAGATGGTTTAAGTTGGTGAAATGCTTCCCCAATGTTTAGCAAAGTGTCAAGCCCACCCCTTTGTTATTATGTTCATTAGTTAGGTGTCCAACCACCTCCTCTTGTTATCATGGAAATAATGAACATGCAAGTAACATGGCACAATTCATGTTCATTAGCCAGGTGTCAAGCCACCTTCTTATGTTATCATGGAAATAATGAGCATGCAAGTAACATGGCACAATCTTACTTAGCAATGAACATTAAAATCATGCATGTTGATGAGATAATAACATTATACTAATATATTTCATGGTTAATTCAATTTCGAATTCGTTTTTCACAACTACAACTCTTGGCACTGTGTCGAACTACTAACGTTTAGTATTCAATGTAAAGGAGATTTCAAGCCTAGTTCTAAAGAATCTATTTAAACTTGTTGTTCAATAATTCTACATATTGATAATAAAATTTCCATTCAACCCATTCTAATTCCCCACATCATTTCATTTTTTCTAAATATTCTTTCTAAGCAATTTGTATTTCACTTGGTTTGAGTTTGGTTTATAACATTTGTTGGAGAAGGTAGATCTATTGGGAGTTAAGAATGTTGAAGAAGGTGCATTTAATTGGATTATTATTATAATTATTAAATGACAAGGGTTCAAATTTTAGTTTAAAGTAGGGTTTGATCCTAGTTTTGAGGATTCTATTTGAGCATGTACATCAGAGATTCTGTGAATTGATAGTACAATTTTCATTGCAACCATTAAAATTTTGTATGTCCTTTCATCTCTCTTAACTATTCTCCATTTTCATTCTGTATTTTTTTTTATTTGCACATGGTTTAGGGTATTCATCCCAGTTCAAGCTTGGTTTAGTGTATTCATTCTAGTTTGTGTATCTATTCATTTGTGGATTTTGATCAAGCCTATCGTTCAAGGATTCTATGAATTACATTCGAGCATCACTGTGTTGTTGAATTCCTAGCCTTGTCCTCCAATGACTTCCAACTAAGAAGAGAAAGTCCTTTTCAGAAGGAAGAGTGTAGGCTAGAGCTAATATTAACGAGAGTTCTTCTTTGGAGCCCAATAAAACAATTGGACGACATGTAGTGGCATGCCTTCCTTGTGAACCAATACAGTTTATTTATATATTGTTCAAGTTTATTTTGTCAGCTTTGCATGGCCGAACCAACTACATGTATGTATTTTCTCAAGGTGTACATTATAAACTTTTCAACAAGCTAGAGCAATGAATATGTAAAGGATCTGCTTACTAAAACAAAAAAGTAAAAACTAAACAAACATCACTCATAAAAAATAATACCTAAAAAACAGAACTAAAAAAATCACCAAACAACTAGTTTTTACTTTATGATAGATTTCTCAAAAAAACACATGTGAAAAATCAACAATGCTCCATCCATTCCACTGAGAAATCAACAATACTCCATCCATTCCACTACATACCTATATATAACATCCCTCAACTAGTCCATTCAACCGCCCAAATGGTTGCAGGAGAGATGCACCATCAAATTATTAAAAATGGACCTATTTAACTATTAAACCATAGTCATGGTTGTCGAAAGGAGTTGAAAGAGGTGATTGCTAATTAAGAATGGAGCTCAAATATGCACACAACGTCGATATATGTGGACGAGTCAAAGCTCTAGAGAGGACAACTAGAGATATATGAGTTATAATGGATAAAAACAAAGCAAATGGAATCTTAAAAAACAACTTACATAAATAGATTTTAAAAATAATTAAGGTGTGAATGAAAGTTTTCAAAAATAATATAAAATATTTTTAAAAATATTTTCAACATAATTGATAAAATATTAATAATTTTTTTTATTAAAAAATATAATATTATATCATATCTTATAATAATTGCACCAGATAAACCTTTATAATTATAATAATTGTTATTTCATGGTGAAACATACTATACTAAAAAAATCAATCTTTATTAAAGATAAGCAAATCAATCTTTATTAAAGATAAGCAATCGCACCAGATAAACCTTTATAATTATAATAATTGTTATTTCATGGTGAAACATACTATACTAAAAAAATCAATCTTTATTAAAGATAAGCAATCAACATTTTTAAAGCATTGGATAAGCCTTCACAAATAATAGACTAATTAACTAAATACATTAACATGAAATGAACAAAAATGTCAAACACTTGCCCGAAACATAATTAGTAGGAAGCTTTTGTTGGAGTGAACTCCCTTGGGATAGTAATCTTGTACTTAAAAGTAAGTCAAATTGAATAAAAAATAGTTAAAATCTAAAGATTTAGATGAATGGTTTTTTTTAACATGAATTCGTCGGCCTAAAGATTTAGGCCACGGAAAAAATTTAATGGCAGCAAAAAAATATGGAAATATAGTATATAAGTAAAAATATCTATGAGAAACAATCCCCATTTAGAGCTTCCCATCTCAACGAAATCTTTTATTTTTAAATTTGGTTGGGTAAATTAAGAGTATTGCGATCGTATGAACAACAATATTATTGCATTTTTAGAAGTTGCTGTAAGAAATCTATGAATTTGTTGAACTCCTAACAACTCCCCTATACTATTTTAAATTTTGAGCATTCAATGACATCAAAATAACATGGGGTGACTCCTTTTCTTTTAGATTTCCAAGTCTTCATAAACTTTCTTATATATTGATTTTATTTCTTTCAAAACCTTTAGTGAACATTGCTTTGGTTTTTTACCTTAGCACTGACCATGCTCCTAAAAATGTGCATTGATTTATTCAAAACTCTCTTTTCCCATCACATAGAAGCTTTCCCCCTTACAACATATTGCATTATTGTAAAATTTCCTTGGTCATGACATTTTGCATGGTTGTAAACTTTGTTTGGTCATGGCACATCGCATTGTTGTAAACTTTCCTCCGTGGGAACACAACTCTTTCTCAAAATAATAATTATGAATCCATTATCAATATCATGGGTTAGGCCATGATCACTCCAACCCTTCTCAATCTATATAAAGGGTGAGGCCATGTTCACTCCAACCCTTCAAGTACACATATTTTTATGGTGGTGTAATTGATGTAACACAGATGAGACCTCATTAAATCCATCATGGTTACTCTTGGTGGGAGACTAATGGTCAGTGAGGAATAAGACTCCATCCTTATCGTGCACTCCTCAATGAAACCTCATGAGCGACCCAAGTCATGGCCTACCCTCATAACAATGCATAACCTCTTGGGTGAGAACATGAATTCTTCATCCAACTACATGGAAGGATTATCTAGTAGGCATGGATAGGGACAATCCTCCTCCTTTGTCAATGGTACACATGTCACACCTCCTTCATACGAGCTTTACTCGTATGTATGCTAATTGAAAATATTCATCCATGTATCTATACACATCTAGAGACACAAATAAATAACATTGTCCAAAGTAAATATAAATCATAATCGTGTGTTTGCAACATAATATCCAAATTGAATCATTGTTCTTCTAACCCCAACTTGGGTCCTGGGGTCCATATAACTCGACTCACTCTAGAGTCCATTCACCCATAAGTCCTTCCTTTCACACTTGACATAACATCACTAATTTTGCAAAAATATATTAATTCAATCATGCAAATCATGTGTATCCATTATCAAATCAAATCATAAATCTATGCAGAGAATCATAATATACATTAGCATCAAGTAGGTCTCAATATGTTCACGATTCATCATAATCATGACATCAACATTAATAAAAAATTATGTTGACCAAAACAATTTCAAACATAAATCTAGTCAAAGTACACCCATTAATAAAGTTAAATCATTCGCTCATTTAGAATGCCCTCAAATAATAACATTAATAATAATATAAGTATCAATGAGTCTAATCATGTGGGCATTACATTCTACTATGTTTAATAATATGTATTTTCATGATCAACAATTATTAGGACTATCATCTTTGCACATGAATAGGATGAAAATTAATGGTGAGTAAAATATTGAATGATGTGCCTTCCTAATATCAAACCTTACAATATCCAATCATAATTGTTAATGATTATTAGGTTTCAGTTTAGTGGTTGATTAGCAAGGTAGCATCAACCATGGACACTTATATTCAACCATGGTCAACCATGACCAACATCATCACTAAGTTAATGATTAGGTGGTTAGTGGGTGCAAACCATCGACATATTAGGGTTACATTCAACCATGGAAACATGGTCAAACATAGCTAACCATAATGAACCATATTTTTCAATGGTCATTAGGTAAATGGTTAATGGTTGTTCAATCAAGTGGAATCAACCTTGGACAACTAAACACAACCATGGTCTACTAGGGTTCAACCATTAATTACCACTGAGATAAGAACTAGGGTTTTAATGATTTAGTTGGTTAGTAGCATCAACCATTAGCAACTCTATGCAACCATAATCAACTGTGGTTAACCATCATTAATGGGTTATGGGTCAATTGGTTAGTGGATAAGTTGTGTCAACTATTGACATATCAAGACTATATTCCATTGTTGATGCCAATAGTCAACCATAGTTAACATTATTTATTAGTGAAAATTATGTTAAGTGTTAATGGTCGGTTAGTGTGTTAGTGTTAATTGTAAACAACAATATTCAACCATGTTCAACCAAAATGAACTATAGTTACTAGGTTAGGGATTAATGCGTTATTAGGTTAGTAGCATCAACCTTTGACAAATTAGTGCTACATTCAATGACAAAAACCTATAAACAACCATGCTAAAAAATAGTCAACTATAATAAACCATATTTATTAATGATCTTTAGGTTAGGGGCCTATCATTAGTTAGTTTGTGGCATACCATCAACCATGGACAACTATATGCAACCATGGTCATGCATGGGAAACCATCGTTACTTGGTTAGGGTTTAGGGGTTTAGTGTGAATAAGTAGTGTCAACCATTAACATTTTACAGATAAATGCAACCAAGGACACCTAATAGTCAAACAAAGTCAACCATAGTCCATTATATTTGTTTGTGGTCAGTTAGTGGGGCAATGTTAAGCATGGTCAAGAGTACATTCAATAATGGACACACAAACCAACCATATTTGTAATTTTGATTTATTTATTTTTGTGCTTGTTTAGACATATTTGTGGATGCTATTCTAACCAAAATAAGGTCTAAACACATCATTATCAACATTGAAATAAAAGTACAATGAAATTTGGATTTTTTTTTTATGTAATGTTGATGATGTCCCTAATGACAACACTATAAATGTCTCAAAAATCAATGCAATTGTGTAAATTAAGCCACACAAACTTAATGGGAATGGACAATAGAGTGACATAGGGTGGGGAAAATGCAAAATTATGGAAGTGATAAAGCTCAAGGACCATTTGAATCCTTGGTGCAAAAATTGTGAACCATGATGTTATCAACAAGTGTCTGCACAACCATATGCTCAAACAACAACAAGACATCTAAGCTAACCTGAGTGTTGTAAACATCGATAAAAGTGTCATCCTTAGGGGGAACTCCCCATGGTGTGTAATGTGAGTGGGGGTGTTGGACACTGCCATACTAAACACTTCGAAAGTATTAATCTCTCTAAATCAAGAGTGGAAACACATGTGTAAATGTTGACACTGTAATCAATTTAAGAAAGAAAGGTGAGGAAGGTGGAAGAAAGATGTTGCACATGCATAATTTGTCATCTCAAAGATTTTTCATTAAGGGTATATGCAAAATAATTGCAATGAAACTCATAAATGGCATGCTCCATTGGAAGGAATGCAAGGGAAAATTCCTTCAAATTCAAGTGGCTACTTTTGTTGGTCCTGTAGGAACAGGGTAAAGCAAGAAGGTGTTTCTACGAAGAATGACAGTAGTTGTTCCATGAGTGGGATTATCCATTCCAATAATCATATATAAAACCAAGAGTGGAACATAAGGAAGGTGGAAGATTGTTCTTCTTTATTGCAATAACAAAAGTGGATGCATGCATAGGTACACGGGACAAGGGAGTGTCTAGACTTGAAGCCACACCTTTCTCAAAGGTGTGTTCAAAGAGAATGTCAATCAACCACTTTGTAATCATGTGTAACTCTCAACAAATATGGAGTATCTAGAGTCACAAAGATTTGAGCACACAAAGATGGAATCATGTGTAGGTGAGCAAGCATGGAACCTTTCATGTTGAGTGTGGACATGATTAGGTTAAATATTCAATAACCATGGTATGAGGTGACTGACTTATTTCCATTGTGATGGCGTGACACCCTAGATTTTGTGGGCGGGGAGGTCAATGTAGAAGAGCATCATAGGTGGTGACTACCATCATGTATCGTACAAACCCAATGTTGTAGAAAACAATTGATTTAGGCCTCAAAACCAATGTTTCATTTCTTATCCAGGCCCTTATCGAATAATAGTAAAGGGGTAACATGTCTTATTGCACAAAATGCATAATCAATACTTAGTTAACATAAATAGAACTAAAAGCATACATATATTTGTGTGTTGAGCTACACAGATGATATCACTTGTGCTAAATTGAGATGCATGAAACATAACCCATATGATTAGAACATAGATAACGTTCGTTGTTAGTAACCATAATAATCCATCATTGTATTGTAACTATAGTATATATGATAAAAGTTCTCAACCGATTCGTCTTTACAATATAATTGTGACCTATTTATACATTTCAATGATTTGGCATATGTTATCTACGTACACAGTTTACCTCAAATCAATGCTTGTTACACTAAATAATAGTTTTGAAGGGATGTTAAGGGTGTTTAGGGCCAACACTTATTCTACCTCAACATTAACCAATTTCAAGGAGCTATTAGAGGAAAATATTTTTTGGATGTTAGTTTGGTGGTAAAGCACTCAAAATCTTGTAGTGAGGAG
>JASDQU010105674.1:127588-139757 GCA_032191745.1 Picea mariana
ATTTGTTATGCATTCTTTTTTAAAGTAAAGGACCAACAAAAAGGTGATAAAGGTGGATTGCGCCGACACCACGTAGCATTAAATTTGAAATAGGGGTGACTGCAACTCCCAAACTAGTTGAAGGATGTAGGACCATCATCACATAGTACAAGGTGAATGAAAGATGGATACACTAAATGTTGGAATCCATTTCTATAGTTCCTAAAAATTGAATACAATATGAACACCATTTATTATAGGGGATTCCAAGCACATTAAATATCAACTAGGTAACCACATATCTGATCGCTTGCTATGATAACTTGGGTATAACCCAGGTAACATTTAATTAATATTGAACTAATAATGGAAACAACAATAAAGAAGGCGGTAACTCTAAACAATGGAAATACATTAAGAAAGAAATTATTATTTTCTTATAATATACACTCTTAATCAAGGGTGCTGGAAAAATGTAGAGACATATGTCAACTATTAATTACCACTAACCTGTGTGAGAAATCTCTGGGCATATCGCTAACCACTAAGGGCGTTGGAAAATGCTGAGCAATAATTAACTCAACAATTCGATGAAAAAATGTAAAATGGAAAAACATTGAGCACAGATTGATAAATTTAGAGGGTAAGAATCTGATCATGGATTAAAAATTAGAGTAAAAACCTGGGCACAATCTTTATGAATACAACATAAGAATACGTTGCGTAAAGGAAGGGGGTAAACTTGCTTGGGAAAGGGATGAAACTCTTTGCACACAGAGAGGTGAAGGTCGTTGAGGTTTAAGAGAACACAGATCACCCAAGCTCGTTGCACATGGAGAGGTGAAGTTCATTGAGGTTTAAGAGAATGCAGAGCACCCAAGCTCGTTGCACACAGAGAGGTGAAGGTCGTTGAGGTTTAAGAGAACACTAAGCGCCCCTCACCAACATGTGAGGCACTGTCAAGGATTGAAAAAAAGGGGAGGAAAGAACAAGTAGCCTTGGATTCTGTGGGAGACTTTCTCAATCGTACTCTGATTCTGATTGCGTTAGTACCACATGATTTAAGTTTTTTTCTATCGAAGTGAAAAGACTAAACGAAAACATAAATCTATCTATTGTATCATAGGTTGGGAGATGCGAGAATTCTTATGGGATCAATATAAGGCGTTATACTCTATTTACTAGTCTGGAGCGTTACTTTTCAATTAAGAAGTTTCAGAATTTAAGAGATGTTCGTTGAGTAAATTAGTGTTCTCAACGCATACCCAGTATTATTAGGTATAATGGATCGAGTAGCTTCTTAATTTAAGGTATTATTCTGGTATAAATATATATATAAGAAATTTGTGTGTGTGTGTGTGTGTGTGTGTGTGTGTGTGTGTGTGTGTGTGCATCCAAATATATTATATCTACGTTGGAAAACAATTTGCTGAATTTAAAAGGGAATTGTTCCCTCGATATCTAACCTTATATATAAATATGAAAGCATTAATCCTTTAATACAAAATAGTGAAACATTTTGAATTTTAAAAGTTGTAATATAATTTATGAAGGATTTGATATGAGAATTATCTCTTAGCAAAGCCCAAAACCATAGAGTTGACTGGGGTACATCAGGGAGAAAACAATTCAATTAAACAAGGATCAATCAAAAATTTCAGCACAAAGGATGGCCAGGAAGAGAAACAAGTCTTAAGCATTGACGAAGGCATGAGGTTGGGAGATTCCTCATGGAGAACAAGTACAAGGACGGGATCACCACCTACATGATTAACTAAAATCTCATAAACTTTAAAACCTTGAATGAAATCCGAGCAATGTGTATGTGATAGAATAAACAACAACTAATTTGAAATTGGACGAGTTCTAACTTAGTTTAGAATTACCGTAACCGAAGGTGAAGAATATGACTTGATACTCCGCGCTTGCGCTCCCTCATGTCTCCTTCCTGTTAACAGTTAAGACCTCACCTATACCTCCCAACCAACTCTAGGGGTAATCTTCTTTCCCCTTACCCCCCCCGAGCTGCAAAGGGGCCATGCACACAAAACCAGAGAATAAGGTAGCTCTCAGATTGCCTCACAAGGTCTGGCTACCAGTCTCTATTCAAGCTGGGTATCCCAACTCCCACAAGAAAAATCTGGCAACATAACCTTACGCATACCAGTCGTGATCCCTTCCTCCTCTTTGTCATTTCTTTTATTGATTTCTCTTAGTGACCATTTTCCAAATGAACGTTAAATTATTTTTATTAAAAATTAATTAGGAAAAACTCTCCCTCATACACTTGTCATCCGATCCCTTAGTTGCACCATAAATTCATTTATTTAATTAAATTAATTTTCATTTTCCCTCACCCATCCTAAAATCATTCCTAAAAGCGCTCCTTGTTGTCCCTTTATTCCCTTAATTTCCTTTAATGAATGATGTCTTTCTTAAAACTTAGTTGAGTTTTATTTAGGAAAGTTCTCTAGACTAGATTCCTTTCTATGTTCCACATTCCTTTTTGCATTCAATTCCCCTTTTTGTCTAAGTTCCAAATTAGCATGTCTTGCACATAAACAGTAATTAATTCTTAGATAAATTAATTCTCTTTTAAACTCTTAATTTGATTTGTCTTCATCCCCCTTTTATTAATTGATTAATTAGTTTTTAATCCTCTTACCCTATTTATACTTAGGATTTAATTTCAACTATGCTTAGCATTTTTAAGGGAAATTTATAATTAATAAAATTTTACTCATTCAACATTTATTTTAAGGCTGACCAAGTCAAAATAGAATAGTGTTTTTTAGGAACCTAGGTTCATTGACTCACCTGTGTTAAAAATCGTGATGTTCCCTTCAAGACGCACTACATGCTCCAAGGGTGCCACTGAGAAGTATCGAAACTTGGATGATAGGTTTCACATTATTTTTATTGCAGTGTCACCGAATCACCATAATGGCACTCCTAAAATATCATCAAACAATTATTACTCCAATTCAAGTATAATACATAATATTTAAATGACTTAAATGACTAGCTAAAATAAATATAAAATGTCACTAGAGAAACCCGCCATAAAAAATTTATTTGGTGGGTAGGAGTGCCCATAAAATTTATCTGTTGATTCTTCTCTCCATTACTATTGTTTGCTTCATAATTTAGGGACTTCATTGAGATCATCACTCCCAAGGCTTTATGTGGTAGCTAATATTTCACCAATGCACTCTTTATATCCATGTTGATCTGATCATTCATGGTCATGGCGATCATACCATTGGGATGCCATGAAGCATTGAATGGAAAAGGATGGATCAAATGGGTCAAATTTTGCAAATTGAGGGCCCTAAATGGCCACACATTTCTCCAAGTATTTAATTTGGATTCGATGTGACCTATCTATCTGCATCTTGTTCATCATCATTGGAGATTGAAATTTGTAAGTTGGAAGGAAGAAGGTGCCACTGATAAAGTTTCATATCAAAGTAGTAGTAGCAACAGTATCTCAAGTGAAACTAACAACAAGAGAGTAATCTCGATTCCGACAAATAGAGGCATCAATATGCCAAAGTCTCCATCTGGTTATTTTTTGGTTTAGATTTGTGTGCGGGAAGAACTTGGGGGACAATAAGCCAAGCCCAAGGGAAAATATAAGAATTGTGATTTTGGAAAAAAAATCTAAGGTCTTCGCTTATTTTTCTCAGTAGCATACCATTGAGGTTCGAGGTTTGATTATCCTCCTTAAAACATGCACTTAAATATTATTTTTTTCTTTGTCGACACATAGGTTGCCCGATGTTCGAATCCCATACAGTAGAAATTGTTTACCTGGTAGTTGAGATGAAACTGAATGAGAGTAAGACTACCTTCTTGCCTGCTTGCCTCATATTATTTACCCTCCAATGGAAAAACATGGTATTTTACTTGAAGAACAAAGTGGAGGGAAATAAATTTGAGTTCGACGTTATTCATTAAATCCATCTCTACAAGTGCAAGCCTTGGTTTGGATTTTCTTTAAATTGTTGTCTCTTTATTAATGTCACCATTTTCTTTCATTCTTGAAATAATGGCCTGCCAAGGCCGAATCATGTACACAAAATACCTCTTGACATAAATTGAAATTCTCCACCATTGGAAAATATTTCTACTAAGCCCCCATATTTTTTGGTGTATATAGATCTATGTGAATATCATTGAAACTATAATTTTTTGGAAGAAACCACTTTGCAACATATCGTTTAAATCTTCCAAGATTATAGTTTTCCTTATGCGTATGTTGCAATATGAGTTATGAAAACACATCCTCGTTGTCAAACGTTGGAGCATGGGAAATAAATGTGGTTATATTGGGGGGAATCATGCTAAGTGATCCAAAAAGGATCCAGAGGAGACTAAGGATAACTCAGAATTCACAGAAGCAACTCACGAAGCTCAGAATGGCCTCAACGAACATAGAAAGGGAAAAAAATCAAATCCCTCAAAGCTCAATGAAATCAGCATCATCGCAAAGAGCGCGTCGCAAGATTTCCAATGACATAAACGGCTCATCAAACGAAGTTACGGATCAAAATATATTCACAGTCAAAGTTTTGGTCAACCTAGCCTAATCAGTGAGGATAAGTCAACATCTGTGTTGTTGATGTCAGCATCAGTACAAATGACGTCAGCATCCGTACAATGTACGTGGCACACGTAGAGGGTGAAATGTGTCATGATGACATCAACATGATGTCAGCATGATGACGTGGTAGCACCAGAGGCTGCCACATGTCACTCATTTTTTGCATTTTTAGGTCGACATGTGGACCAATGAGGAAGTACCATGTGGCAGTCGATACAGCCACGTGGCAGGTTGTACGGGATGTGGCATCCATACCATACATGGCAGTCTGACATGGTAGGCAGATGACATGGCAGAATGATTGTACAAGTGGATGACATGGGCCAATAGGTGGTTGCCACGTAGCTCAGTGATGGACTGCCATGTGGTAGTGGGAAAATTCCCAATGAGGGCCAGCTACCATAAATCCAAAAATAAAAAATGGGTTGGTTGGCACCAACCCCCAAATCCACCACTATAATCACAAATCCCACCATATATTGGACTGGCCAAACAATAATCTGCCAATCTATCGTCGATTTCCAAAGTTAGGGGAAGAACCTTCCACGGTTCAAAACAAACAAGCCATAGGGAGGAGGCCCGCGAGTTTGACCTTGGGACCTCCCCCAATACTAGTTCCTTAATACTTCCGCCAACCATTCGGCCAAACGGCCGAGGTTAGTAAATTTGCCTCCATTTTATTTTAAAAGGAGGTTCTTCCAAGGCATGGGGGGAGACCAGGGCATGCGAAAGACCATAATAGGCCATGAAAAATGATGCAAAGGATAGTTATTATTATAGACTGAGGGCACAAAAACCGAGACAAATTTTCTCAGGGGCCTAGAAGTGCCAGACTCAGATCGATGCTTGGAGACAGTCATTTTTAGGTAATTCGACGCCACAAATCTAATGGTGTTGTCTGTTTTCTGATCTGAGAAAATATTTTGTATCTTAACTCTATAATGAGGTATACTTATGTATTTTTCCAAATTCTTTTGTTGAGTTAGTAAAAAGGCCTACCCATTTGAGAGAAGGACCCGAAGACGTAGTCCACCAAGGACGAACTCCGTTATCAAGTGTTGTTTTTTTAGATCTGATGCTTATGTCTCTTCACTATTGAGTTACTCCTTCTTTGTGGTGCACTTCAATTTATGCTCATTTAGTACAATTCTTTAATAAGTCACATCGAGGAAAAGATCATAGATCATGTTGGTATCAGAGCAGTCATCTTTTGACTTGAATTGTTGAGTGTGAATGCTTACTAGGGCCAAGTATAAGCAGGGTGAAGGAACTCTTAAGACTTTCAATCCTGAAGTTGGTCGTGCATCCCAAAGGAAGAAAATGGCCAAAGAGGACAAGCGTGATGAACAAGAGAAAAACTTCCATATGGTCTTTTATCGCATATCAAAACTGGTTGAGCGAATGTATGGAGACTACTAGAGGATGGAGAAGAAAGGGAAGAAAAAGGAAGGAAAAGCAGATGATAATGCTTCAGTGAATCAAGGGGTTGGAGGAGACCCTCCTGAGCCTCCATATTCACCATCAAGTTCTATCTCTTCTTCCTCTAAGCATTCTCATCATTCTCATGATTCTAGCCATAAAATTTCTTTTAAGAAACCATTATTAAAGCTTCATGTAAAATTTGATTTACCTATGTTTAATGGAAATGCTAATTCTGAAAAGCTAGATAATTGGATACGACAGGTTGAAGTATATTGCCATGTTCAACATATTAAAGAAGAGGAAGTTAAAGTGCAATTGACTTCTCTTTGATTGGAAGGCACCGCTCTTGTATGGTGGGAAAGAAAACTTCAGGACATAAGTAAGTGCAGTAATGTTCTTTCCTCGTGGTTGGAATTTAAATCAGCGATAAGGAAGCAATTTTATCCATTGGGTTATTTACATAAGGCAGTGATGGAATGGAAAAATTTAAGACAAAGTAAAGGTCAAACTGTACAAAGTTCCATGGAAGAATTTAGGAAGAAAGCTCTTGCATTAAACATTCCTTTGGATTATTATGAAAATTTAATGAAGTATATTGGTGCACTTCATAGTTATATTCGTCATACTTTACTATTGTTTAACCCCACCAGTATTGACGAAGTTTGTGTCCAGTCCAATCACCTTGAGAACAGGGGAAACATGTTCAAGAAGATCCCACAAGGAAACCTTCCAATCTCCCACATAAGCAATTTAAGAAGTGTAAAAGGGAGGACAAAAAGATCGCCACTATAAAGAGAGAAGAAGGAAATCCATATTGCACTCATTACAAGAAGAATGGTCATAATGATGAACACTGTTGAAAAATACATCCAGAGAAGAGATTGAAATAGTTTGGTGGAAAGGAGAAGACGAAGATCGTTGCTACAGTGAAACAAGATCTTGGTTTTGATTCAGGAGACGAAGGAAAGATCACAGCGGTTGGAGTACAAGGTAAATATTCCCTTCATGCTAGTTCAAATTCCAATAATGAATCTCGTGATGAAGAAAGAAATAGGAATGAATTATTTCATATAATATTTGTATCTAAGCACACTAAGATAGATACATTATTTGATATGGGTTCCCAAGTAAATTTGATATTTGAAGCACTTGTCAAAAAGATGGGTCTTGAAACTAAACCACATCCAAAGCCTTATCCTCTTGGTTGGGTATGTGATAAAGAAAAACTTAATGTCACCAAGCAATGCAGGGTCATATTTTCTATTGCTTCAAAGTTGATTGATGAAGTGGATTTGGATGTTGTATCACTTGATATATGTGGCATAGTGTTGGGGAGTCCTTATCTTTATGATAGAAAAGCACCCTTCTTTTTTTATGAGAACAAATATCACTTTACTAAAGGGGGAGTGGAATATATTGTTATAGCCCACAGCATGAGGGTAAACACAACACTTGTTAGTGCAGGACAAATGAAGAGACTCATAAACACTAATAAGAGATATGTACTCATAGTCGTAAGGGAAAAGGATGTCGGAACATCCAATGCATTCCAAGGATGTGATACTTCTCATAAGAAATAATTAATTGATATTGTTTCTAAGTATGATGATATTTTCCAAAAACCAGATGGATTACCTCCAAAGAGGGAAATCAACATGAAATCCATCTTTAGTAGGATTATCCTCTTCCTAATGTGGAAATGTACAGGATGTCAATTGTAGAGATGACAGAGATCAAAAAGTAGGTACACAGTTTATTGGATCAAGGGGTCATTAGGCCCAGCTCATCTCCTTGTGGTTCTCTGATCATGATGGTGCCAAAGAAGGATGGCACATGGCGAATGTGTGTCAATTACTGAACCTTAAACAAAATCACGGTGAAAAATCGATACCCTCTTCCTCATATATATGATTTACTTGATCAATTAAATAATCTTGTTTATTTCACTAAGTTGGATTTGTGCAGTGGATACCATCAGATCAAGGTTGCAGAACATGGTGCATGGAAAAATTCCTTTAAAACCAAACAAGGATTCTTTGAGTGGTTAGTTATGTCGTTTGGGCTTTGTAATGATCCTACAACCTTCATGCATGTGATGAATTGGGATGGATATGTAAGGCATGTAAAGCAAGTATTGGATACTTTGAAAAGGGAAAAGTTGTATGTAAAATTGTTCAAATGTGAATTTAGTAAGACTGCACTTGTGTACTTAGGTCATATTGTAGGAGGAGGACAATTGAAAATTGATCCTTCCAAGATTGATGTAATTGTAAATTGGCCTGAGCCCAAAAGTGTAACCAAAATATGGAGTTTCTTAGGTGTAGTCCAGTACTGGAGGAGATTCATTTAAAACTTCTCTTTTTATAAGCTCCTTTGCATGCCTTAACCAGTCTGAAGAACACTTTTCAGTGGGAAGGAAAGAAACAAAATTATTTCGACACTTTGAAAGAAAAGATCAGTATCCCACTAGTATTAGCACTGTTGAATCTTCAACATCCTTTCAAGATCGAGATGGATGCCAGCAGATATGCCATGGGTGGAGTATTGATGCAATATCATAAGCCTATATGTTAACACTCTAAAAATTTTAACCAAGTGTTGTTAAATATCCTATGTATGATAAAGAGTTGTGTGCATTAGTTGAAAGCGTAAAGAAATGGAAGCACTACTTTTTAGGGAAGGAAACAGTCATACATACATATCATCAACCCTTACAGTATCTCCAAATAAAAACCAAGATGCAACAATATTGACATTACATATGGATGGGTTTTCTTCAACAATTTCATTTGGTAATCGAATACAAAAAGGGTGCAAGTAACAAGGTAGCTGATATGCTTTCTAGACCTCCTATTGTTGCTTCTATTATTTTGAAGAATGCTTCTTTATCTCATGATAGCTATGTGGAACAATATGTTAAGAAGTATTTGAGAAGCTAACGCATGGTGCACATGTAAAGAACTATTGTCTGCAAGGAAAACTACTCTACCATCTTGGAAATCTATGTATTCCTACAAGTGAATGAGTCCATGTAATATGAGAAGCTCACACGTCTCTTGTGTTGGGGCATTTTGGGGTATGAAAAACTATGGCTCATCTGCAGAGGTTTTGTTACTGGCCTTAGATGAAAGCAATTGTAACTAAATATGTAAAGGGGTGTGTGATGTTTTCTACTTGTAAGCCCACTAATAGAAAATTGGGGCTATACTCACCACTTTTTGTTACATCCCATCCATGGGAAAGTATCTCCATGAATTTTGTAGGGGGTTTACCAATGTCAAAAGGGGGTCATTACTATTTGTATGTTGTAGTGGATAGGTTCAACAAGATTTGTATCTTAATGCCATGTAAAAATAAGATCACTGCTGAGTAGACTGCTAATCTCTTCTTTCAATAAGTTTGGGTTCACTTTGGGTTACCCACATCCATTATCTCGGATCAAGATACTTGATTCCTTGGGGATTTTTGGACAAGATTGTGGAGAATGATGGACACCAAGTTGAAGAGGAGCATTGCTTTCCATCCACAGAATGACGAACAGACATAGGTTGTTAACCAAAAAGTGGTACTTTTGCTTCAAGGCTACTGCGGAAAGCATCCCAAGTTATGGGATGAATAGATACCCTATGTACAACATGCTTACAATCGAGCCTTACATTCCTCCACTCAGTGTTCACCCTTTGAGACATGTTTTGGGTATTTTCCTAAGGTCCCTTTGGACTTGGTGTTTGGGAGAGATGTTGATTCAAATGAAGAAGTAAATGAAGACAGGGCCCACAAGTTCATTCATAGGATCCAGTAGGTACATCAAGCAGTCAGGGAACAGTTGGAGAAAATTCAAGCATAGTATAAGGCTTGGCATGACAAACACAAGGTTGATCATCAGTTTCAGGTTGGAAACCAGGTATGGCTTCACAGTAGCAAGGAGGTATTGAAGGGTGAAGGTAAGAAACTCAATCCCATACATTATGGACCCTTCACTATTTTGGAGAAAAGTTGTACCAATTCTTTTCATCTAGATCTTCCACCTTATATGCATATCTACTTATTTGTAAATATGGAAAACCTAAAACTTCTTTAGCCTCCCATGATCATGGATCAGGGTGAGGAAGTTTCAATACCTTCAGTCGATGAGTTTTTTCCTGATTACTTGGATGAGTTGAAGGAATATATCATCTTGGAGAGAAGGACGAGGACTTCACGCAGGGGTGATGTTGATTATCTTCGAGTGGGATTAAAGGGAGTACATCCAGGCAAGGCAAAGTGGATTGAGAAGGAAAAGGTGAGGGAACTCTTCCTTCACTTATCTGTTGATTAATGAAATAGTGTAGTGATCCAAAAATCTCTCAATGGGAAGCCGTGATCCAAAAAGGATCCATAGGAGACTAAGGATAACTCATAATTCACAAAAGCAAATCAAGAAGCTTAGAATGGCCTTAGAAGATAGAGAAAGGGAAAAAAATCAAAGTCCTCAAATATCAGTTAAATTGACATCATAGAGAAGAGTGCGTCACAAGCTTTCCAATGGCATAAACGACTCATCAAACGAAGTTACAAATCAAAAGATATTCACGGTCAAAGTTTTGGTCAACATAGCCCAATCAGCAAGGATGAGTCAGCATCCATACTATTGACATCAACATCAGTACGGATGACATCAACGCTCGTATAGTGTATGTGGAACATGCATAGGGAGACATGTGTCATGATGATGTCAGCATGATGATGTTGCATCACCAGAGGCTGCCATGTGTCACTCATTTTTGGAATTTTTAGGTCTACATGTGGACTAATGAGGAAGTGCCATGTGGCAGTTCGTACAGCCATGTGGTAGGCTGTACATCACGTGGAATCCATATCATACATGGTAGGCTGACATGGCAGGTAAAAGACGTGGCAGGATGAATGTACAAGTGGATGGCGTGGGCCAATAGGTAGCTTCCACATGGCCCAGCCATGGGCTACCACGTGGTTGTGGGAAAATGCCCAATGAGAGCCAGCTACCGGAAATCCAAAAATAAAAATGGGTTGGCTCGCGCCAACTCCCAAATCCACCACTATAATCACAAATCCCTCCATATATTGGACTGGCCAAACAATAATCCTCCAATATATTGTCGGTTTCCAAAGTTAGGGGAAGAACCTTCCACAGTTCAAAACAAACAAGCCATAGGGAGGAGGCCCACATGTTTGACCGCGAGACCTCCCCCAATTCTAGCACCTTAATACTTCCGCCAACTATTGGGAAAAACGGTCAAGGTTGGTAAATCCACCCCCATTTTATTTTAAAAGGAGGTTCCTCCAAGGCATGGGGGGAGACCAGGGAACATGACAGACCATACCAGGGCATGAAAAACAATGCAAAGGACAATCATTATTGCAGGTTGAGGGCATGAAAACTGAGACAAATTTTCTCAAGGGCCTGGAAGTGCCAGACTCAGATCGAGTCATGGAGACAGTCATTTTTGGGTAATTTGATGCCATGAATCCAATGGTGCTATCTGTTTTCTGATCTGAGAAAAACTTCTTCAGCTTAACTCCAGAATGAGGTATACTTATGTATTTTGCTAAATTCTTTTGTTGAGTTAATAAAAAGGCCTACCCATTTGCGAGAAGGACCCGAAGATGTAGTCCACCAGGGACGAACTTCGTTATCAAGTTTTTTGTGTTCAGATTTGATGCTTATGTCTCTTCATTATTGAGTTATTCCTTCTTTATGGTGCACTTCAATTTATGTTCATTTAATACAATTCTTTAATAAGTCACATCGATGAAAAGATCTTAGATCACTAAGTCTCCATAAAATTTATTCTCATGTTATCTTCATAGTTATATAACCTAGATAGAAGAGGCAAGAAACTGTTGTCAAATGTTGGGGCATGGGAAATCAATATGGTTAGATTGTTGGGAATCATGTTAAGTCTCCATACAATTTCTTCTCATGTTATCTTCATAGTTATATAACCCAAATAGAAGAGGAAAGAAATCATTCAATTGTTCTTGTCTTGAATATTCTAAATGAAAATGTGTGGACAAATTGATTATAATAATAAATCACATGGAGAATAGTTGGGAGGCTTGGTGCTTCAATAGGCATTTCAACTGGAAGGTTTTTCCTCATATTTTTTTGGGAAACTTTTGTACACACTTTGGATTGAACTC
>JASDQU010105674.1:167632-179393 GCA_032191745.1 Picea mariana
GTTGGGTTTTCCCCTATTCTTAACAAAGAGGGTTGGACATGTCTAGTAGTTTTTAGTTGGGGTTGGAAAGAAGGGGCAAGTATAATTGTTTAATATGATTCCTACCATAGAGAAGGCATCATTAATAAAACATTATGAGGATGTTGAAAAGTTGAAAAACCTCTTCCTCCCACTCTAAATGTAGATCAATCTTAGATGAGTAGTAGTCTTGGTATGTTTCAATGCTATGGCCTACAACTAGATCATCTTTGGGATGCAAAAATCTGTACAAACATTGATGTATCGATACGAAGGTTGTTTGCAAATGAAATTTTATTTAATGTGTGTAGGTATCCTTATTGGAAGGAGATGATACATAATTTGTTCAACCAAGCTCCCAAAGGATATACACTCTCACTAGTTTTATTATAAGAGAATACTCACTTTCATGCAAAAGCTCATAATATTAGAGAAATGTTGGGAAGGAAAATTTGGTGCAGATTGTGGTAGAAAATGCAACCAATAACATATTTGTAAGGGGTATGGTTGAGGATGAGTTCCCAAATGTCTATTAGACTCCTTGTGTTGTTCATTACTATAGATTTAGGATATCAATCTTAGAGAATAGGTTGGCTCAAACATGAAATAAAGGAAACATGTTGCAATCTTTCATTATTAATCACGTAACATCTATTACAATTTATAGAAAATATGCCACTTTCTAACTATTGCAATGTGTAGAAACAAGGTTTGCTTCCACCTTTATTATGTTGCAACATTTTTAAAAAGTCCATTACTCACTTAGAGAGATGGCCATTTCCCTTGAGTGGCAAGGTGAAGGGATCTCATTCTCATGACGGAAAATAGAATGAAGATGTTATAATGATTACTTATTTGATGATTTTTGGATGAAAGTGTAGGATATAGTCATGCTATTTATTCCTATTGTTGATGCCCTTCGTATATTTCATAGTAATAAACCATGTTTAGGGGATTGTTGATCTAAAAGATTCTTTTACGGTCTTAAGGTCAACCTCACAATGATATGAATCCCCCTGCATTTTTATAAAGGTGGTACTCCTCTTTGGCTGAAAGATTGGAAGATTCTTTGTATGGTTTTGCAATGAATGTAAAGATCTCCTGAGAAATCTAATATATACAAATGTAAAACCCTTATATACAATTATACAAATATACATCAGATCATTTAAATAAAATAAAAGATAAGATAAAGTGTGCCAACATAGATTTGTTTCTACGAGGGTTCATATGCATAGGTTGTTTAAAGGATTCTTGTTCAACGAGATTAAAAGGCCATTTGTAAAATTATTGTACAACCACCTCGATCTTTGTGATGAGATAAGTTAAATGCATTAACCTTTAAAAAATAAAACTATAAATGCAATTACTCCAAAAGAACATGAAAAATAACATCAACTTAAATGCTTGATATTCTTTTTAAGGGATATAACACAAATATTAATGCATTGTATCCCCTTCTTTACAAAGGATCGTGGTTAAAAATGTATTAAATAAAATGAAGCAATATCATAAATTAGAGACTTTAAGTTAAAAAAAAATAGAGATTCCTTTACAACAAACCAAAATGTTTGAAATCAACAAAATTTGTATCAACAACAATGCCTTTCATTAAATGGAAAAATGTTAAATCAACGAACCAACATATTTGAAATCAACAAAATCTATATCAACAATGTCCTTCATTAAATGGAAAAAATATTAAATCAACAAACCAAAATATTTAAAATCAACAAAATCTATATCAACAACTTGAATACTCTTCAATTAAAAAAAATTGTCAAAAAATCAATTAACCAAAATATTTAAAATCAACAAATTTTTTGTACCAACAACAACAACAACTCCAACTCCAAATGAAAAAATGCAAAATCACATGAATCAATTCAACTCCAAATGGAAAATGCTAAGCCACATGAATCAATTCAACTCCAAAGGGAAAAATGTTAAGTCACATGAATCAATTCAAAACACATAATTCAATGCACATTGTACAATACTAAAAATTGTCAAAGTAAGGAGGTTAGAAATGGATATGGTCTAAATTGGTAATGTTGAACTTCCACTCAAACGCCGACTTTAAAAAAAATTATATCTAATACCTTTACAGATTTTTGACCAAGAAATATGAATTCACAAATTTTTGACCAGAAATTATAGTTTTTAATATTTTATTTTTAAAATACAATAAAATAATAATTTTACCACAAGACACCCGACTGTCGTAATTCAACCTTAAATTCCAAATAAATTATCGGCCGCAATTAACACACGTTGGATAAATCGCACGACGGTGGACTCGGACAATGACACAGGCGCCGCCGCTAGGGAAACAACATGGTGGGCCGGGGGGCACACAATAACCCAACGGGGCTCTTGCTTCTGACGTAAGTGGTGACGTAAGGGTTCCGCCGCGTCACCACCGACAAAATATTAGAAAAACATGCAACGAGAGACATTCAATGTATGTGGCATAAGATTGTGAATAATAGATTTGGTAGAACAACTGGTGGATGATGTGGCATCTCACAAATACCAATAACAATGAGAAAAAAATGGTGGATGATGTGGCAATAACAACGACACGAGGAAGAGGGGAATCTAGAATCATGCAAGAATTTTTTAAACAAAATGTGAAAAAATTATAAATTATATTATTTTAGAAATATTCATATATATAAATATATAAATTCAATTAAAAAAAATCTGATTTAAATTTATAAATTATATTATTTTGAAAATGTTGTGTAATTAATGTTTAATTTTTTAAATTTAATTAGGTTGTTTATATTTAATAAATCATCTTAGAAAATGATTTAAATTATGAGTGTGAATATTTTCATAGCTTGTCATAATTGTTATAATTTTTGTTATAATTTTCTAAAATAATTTGTTTAGGAGATTTGAAACGTCCAAAGTTTAGAATGGACACTCCACCTATTATTAGGGACAAACTAAGTTGAGTGATTAGAAAAGAGTATGCTTGAAAAAAAAATGAATATCAAAACCTTTTCAAACCTTATAAAACTCTTAAGCAATTTTTTAAAACTGTTAAGGACAAGTCAAACTCTATGTTTGGCCCAAAACTCTACCAAATTCTTAACCTTATAAAACTGTTAAGCAACTTTTCAAAACTGTTAAAGACAAGTCAAACTCTATGCTTGGCCCAAGACTCTACCAAATTTCTTGAGTATTATAATTTTCGAGTGTATATTTTTTCACACCATCTTCAAGTGTTGTAGTTTGTTTTTATTCCCACCTCGCCCTTCATTTTTATCACGACCTTTTCTTATAATTTTCAATTTTTTATTTCTAATATTTTAATCATCCTTATTAATAAGCATATCTTATTTTCGTTTTTTCTTCCTCTAATCTTTGACTTTTTCATTGTACAATCATAACTCTCCCAAAAGATATTTGTTTAAATTAAAATTTTATTTTATTTTATCCCTTTCATAACAATTCATTTTTACAAACAAGTATCTCTTCACTTTTTCCCTATAAATCTACTTCTTCAAACATATTCTTTTCTAATAGCTCAACTTAATTTGTACCTCAAAATGTTAGGACATTTCAAAACTCCTACACAATTTATATAACAATAATGATTTAAATGCTTAAATAACTATTTTAAGAATTTTACTTAAAATTTTATTTTAAAAGTTGAATTAAATTTAGATAAATTTGTATAGTTGAATTATTAAGTGAAAATTTGATAATAGTTTTCTTAAATTTCTTAAAATTGATTAGAGTTTAAAAAAAATATCACCTTATGAGAATATACATAAAAGTTATGGTTGAATTCTTATGTGAAAATTTGAGAATAGTTTTCTTAAATTTCTTAAAATTGTTTTTAGTTATTTTTAAAAAATACCACCTTAAGAGAATATACACAAAACATAAAAATTAACTTGAGTAAAGGTTTATCAAATCACATCATGGTATAATACACAGTGAAATGATGGTTACAAGTTTTAGGTTTTGAATATTTATTTAAATTTAAATTTTATTTTATTTTATTTTTTTTATAATTATTCATTTTTACAAAACAACTATTTCTTTATTTTTTTCCTATAATTTTATTTTTTATATATTTTTTTAATCACTAAACTTGGTTTGTACTTTAAAATGTTGGACTTTTCAAAACTCCTACACAATTTATTTCAGAAAGTTATAAGAATAATGATTTAAATGCTTAAATAATCATTTTAAGAATTTTACTTAAAATTTTATTTAAAAAGTTGAATTAAATTTAGATAAATTTGTATGGTTGAATTATTATGTGAAAATTTGAAAATAATTTTCTTAAATTTTTTAAAATTGATTAAAGTTTAAAAAAAATATCACCTTATAAGAATATACATAAAAGTTATGATTGAATTATTATGTGAAAATATGAGAATATTTTTCTTAAATTTCTTAAAATTGTTTGTACTTTTTTTTTTAAAAGTATCACCTTTCGAGAATATACATAAAAGTTAACTTGAGTAAAGGTTTATCAAGTCATATCATGGTATAATAAAGAGTTAAGTGATGGTCACAAGTTTTAGGTTTTGAAAATACATGTCACTGTCAATCTTGTGAACAAATTGGGCATTTGAAATATTTTTATCAAAGAGCCTTGATACTTTTAAATAAACAAATTAAAAGTAGTAAATCTAGATGATGGTGATTATTGAGGAAGAAAACTCTAAAGACATCTCCAAAAAAATATAAAGAGAGATTATACCTTGTAATATTGGCAAAGGTGCAGAACCCTCCCTTTGAGGATTGTGATGCAGAAATGGACTCGATGTCTCTCCTTTGTTACCAAAAATAGTGGCAAGAAACCCATTATGTGGGATGAAGCGATATCAAGAGTTAAACACTTCAATGTAGAAAAGGAAACAATGATTCCTTCTAATTTTATTAAAGTAAGATGATAGGAGTGAACAAAACCTTCATTACTAGAAGTGCCTTTGGCTAAATAAAAAGAAATCCAAAAGAAAATGGGAGAAAATGAATAAAAAAAGCACACATTTTCTTTTACAATGTAGTGAATTAACTTTGAAGTACGTCGTAGATCTTTAGAAATTGTCAAATTAACCAATGCAGAACTAAACTTCCATAAATAATGTTTGCAATTGTAAATTTTGTCCCAAACACAGGGTTAGAAAATTGATTATCAAACCTTTGTTCGAAGTAGGAAAGTGTCAAATTATTCATGTATATCATTTGGTTGTGTGTGTCTTGAGGATGTTTTTTTTAGACTTTAACATGTTGAGTATCCACCACTTACTAAGATGTGGACACCATGATTACTTAGTGGCATGTGATCTTTCACTTGAGTTGACGATTATGAAGTAGTTTCCATGATTTCATCAACTATATTGCAAAGATGCTCATAAGAGACAAACATATAACTTGAAAAAATCAAACTTTGGTCATGGTAATAACAACACATCATTTTCACTTACCCAAAAAAACCTCCTTTGAAAACTAGTCACACACTTCTCTGATATATATATATATATATATATATATATATATAAGTTGTATAAATATTAGAGAAGTGTGACCATCTAACTAGAAGGAAAGGAACTCCTCAATACAAGATTTTGAGTGCTTTGCCACCAAACTAACATCCAAAAATTACTTTCCTCTAATAGCTCCTTGAAATTGGTTAATGTTGAGTTGGGATAAGTGTTGGCCCTAAACACCCTTAACACCCCTTCAAAACTATTATTTAGTGTAATAAGCATTGATTTGAGGTAAACTATGGACGTAGATAACATATGCCAAATCATTGAAATGTATAAATAGGTCACGATTATATTGTAAAGACGAATTGGTTGAGAACTTGTATCATATCTACTATAGTTACAATACAATGATGGATTATTATGGTTACTAACAATGAACATTATCTATGTGTTAATCATATGGGTTATGTTTCATGCATCTCAAGTTAGCACAAGTGATATCATCTGTGTAGCTCAACACACACATCTATCTATGTTTTTAGTTCTATTTATGTTAACTAAGTATTGATTATGCATTTTGTGCAATAAGACACGTTACCCCTCTATTATTATTCGATAAGGGCCTGGATAACAAATGAAACATTAGTTTTGAGGCCTAAATCTATTGTTTCCTACAACATTGGGTTTGTACAGTACACGATGGTAGTCTCCACCTATGATGCTCTTCTACATTGACCTCCCCACCCACAAAATCTTGGGTGTCATGCCATCACAATAGAAATAAGTTGGTCACCTCATACCATGGTTATTAAATATTTAACCTAAACATGTTTACACTCAACATGAAAGGTTCCATGCTTTCTCACCTACACATGATTCCATCTTTGTGTGCTCAAATCTTTGTGACTCTAGATACTCCATATTTGTTGAGAGTTACACATGATTACAAAGTGGTTGATTGACATTCTCTTTGAACACACCTTTGAGAATGGTGTGGCTTCAAGTCTAAACACTCCCTTGTCCCTTGTACCTATGCATGCATCCACTTTTTCTATTGCAATAAAGAAGAACAATCTTCCACCTTCCCTATGTTCTACACTTGGTGTTGCCACAGGGGCAGACCCTGGGTTCAGCTCCAAAAGCGCACCAACAAGCCCTAACTACTGGCCCTTTCAGCAACACCTCCAAAGAATATGTAGTCTCACCCAAAGCAGTTATGAGGGGGTTGCAGGACATAGATGTCTACAACCAAAGGGAATATCAAGTGGATCTAACACAAGAACAAAACATCATTCATGTATTACTTATCAACTTAGATCTACTCTGCACATCTACTTATCAAATCTGAAACAACAATGAAAACATAGTATATCAATGATAGAGACAGAAGATCAATCACACACAACACAAAATATACGTGGTTCACCCTCTCTCTAGGGCTACATCCACATAACTATTCTTTATAATGTACTAAGAAGAAACATACAGTTCTTGTCTGCGCTCTTGGCTAGCAGATCTTCTTTCTCTTCTCTCTTTCTCTCCCCTTCGTGCGCACCCAGCTGAAGATCTTACAATACCAAAAGGCTCTCACACTCAACACTTCTCTCTCTCTCTCGACAGTAGTCTCTCACGACAACAATCAAATCGATCACTAGAAACAATGACAACCTATCTTGATAACAACCAATGACAACCCAACCTAGGTACTCTTGACCTCTATTTATACATTACCATCACTCACTAACATCCTTAGGTCAAAACCTAGGTGTCCAAAACCCTAGATACCAAAACCCTAGGTGTCTAAAACCCTAGGTCAACTTGACCCATATTTTCAGGGCTTCACCAGCTTGTCTTTCCTTTCTTCTCGCACGGTGCTCCAAAGAATCCTACGATGGATTTTTCTACTTGTTGACTCGTCCAACAATTTTCTTTCTTGAGATTTGCTCCATCTTTTCTTCTCTTTTGTTCACTTCAACCCAATAATAGTCACTGTGTCTTTCAGGCAGTTCACATTCTCCCTTTTCTTCCTTGATCTTCGCTTTCTTCCATATCCAAGGGCCAACATGCCCCCAACACTCACCTGTGATTCGTCCCGAGGCACTTCAGATCTGATCTTCCTATTTTATTTCAACTTCAGGCTACGCAGTGTAGCCTCTGCGTTCTACTCTTTTCCTCCTCTCCATCCCTTGTGCAGGTTGTCTTTTCTGTGTCTGGTGCCCAGTTTCAACTGCACCTAGTACCTGGACCCTTTTCTTTATGCTTCTACTAAGAGTTGCGAGGTAGTTGGTTGTCATAGTACAACTTTAGTCATCTCCCATTCACTAATCCTTCCTTCCACTCCCCATTCAGAGTCTTTAATTGCACAGATCCTCTCTCTGTAAAAAAAAATCTCGTATGGCCCTAGCCAATGCGTTATGAACTTCCCAGGATGTTTGATGAACTTACTGTCATATACTAGCACTAGATCACCTTGTCTAAATGCCTTCTTATTGATGTGCCTGTCATGGTAGGCCTTCTCTCTTTCCTTCTGAACCTGCTGATGGAATCTTGCAATGAATATGTCTTCTTCCATTTCAACCAACTGTGCAAGCCTCTCTTGAACAATGCCAGGATCATCCATATCTATAAAAGTAGCAATTCTTAGGCTTGGTACCAGATATTCCATTGGAGCAACAACTTCAAGACCATATACCAACTTGAAGGGGGTCTGCATTGTTAGTTTCTTACAAGTGGTCCTATAGGCCCATAATACTGCTGGTACTCTTAAATCCCAATCATCCCTATTCACACTGAAAATCTTTGTGAGCATTGTCTCCAAGATCTTGTTGAATGCTTCAACTGTCCCATTTTATTTTGGATGGTACAGTGTGTTATTCTGATGGTGGACTGCAAATTCTTCAGCCAACGCTTCAATTGTCTTATTGATGAAATGTGTTCCTTGATCACTCATAAGGATCTTTGGGCATCCAAACCTGGTTACGATGTCATCAAATATGAAGCGTGCAACTGTAGTTTCACTACATTCCTTGACTTCTCTTGCTTCGACCCATCTAGTCAAGTATTTTGTTGTTGTAATTATGTACCTTGCTACTATACGCTTTCCTGGTGGATTTATAGGTCCAACAAAGTCAATGGCCCATTTCTAAAATGCTTGTTGGGTAAGTTGTGGTGCTAATGGCATTTCATCTCTTCTGGATGGTTTTCCAACTCTTTGGCACACATCATAGGCTCTGGAATATTCTTTAACATCTCTGTGTAAGGTAGGCCACCAAAGGCTAGCTCGAAGAACTTTTTGCGCAACTGCTTTCCCTGCAAAATTTCCTCCCACGATGCCTTCATGAGCTTCTGCAAGGATCAATGGTTGCTCTGCCTCCATAACACAACTTCTCAATATCTCATCAGGTCCCATCTTATATAGATGTCCATTTATAAGTGAGAAATCTGCAGCGCACACTACTCGTTGTTTCTTTTGAGGAATTGTGTACTCACTAGGTGTCATTCTTGTTGATAGGAAATGGACTATCTCTGTGAAGTGGTCATCGATATTTCTAATGGCCAACAAATTTGCATCCGACAATTCATCCTCTAAATTGGTCGACTCTTCACCATGTTCCAACCTCGACAAGTGGTCAGGACCTTTGTTCATTCTCCCTGTCTTCACTATGATCTCAAAATCATATTCTTGAAATAGCAACAACCATATGCATATCCTTCCCCCCAACACTGGCTTGTTGACTAGGTATTTTAGCGCGGAGTGATCAGTAAACATTTTAAAGTGTCCACCCAACAAGTAGTGGCAAAATTTCTACAATGCATACACCATGGCCAATCCTTCTCGCTCAATGGTGGTGTAGTTGATCTCAACAGTTGATAGTTTCCTGCTAGCAAAGGCTAACAGGTGGTCAATATATACTTCTCCCAGTTGTGCTAACACAACTCCTAAAGCAATGGAAGACGAATCGACATGCACATGAAACTCCTTGGTCCAATCTAGGAAAGCTAGAATGGGCACAGTAACCATTTTCTGTTTCAGTGTGTCGAAGCTCTATTGGCATTCCTCTATCCAACTAATCTGATTATCCTTCTTCAATAGTTTCTCCATGGGTGTTGTAATCTGAGCATAGCGCTTAATGAACTTTCTGTAATATCTTGTGTGTCCCAACGTAGTGCGTAGCTGTTTGACTGTTGTAGGAGGGGGTAGATCAACTATAATGGCGATCTTGGATGGATCTACCAGCAATCCTTGCTTGCATACAATATGACCTAACAGTACTCCAAATGGTGAAAATAAAATACATTTCTTCAGGTTCAAAGAAATTTGACACTGCTTTCATTTATCCAACATTAGCCTTAGACATTCGATGTGAATTTTCAACAAACTAAACACAGTCCAGTCATCAAAATATGCTTCTAGAAATTTATGAAAATATCCTTTGAATGCTTCGACCACCACCCTGGAAAAGATGGTTGGTGAATTCTTCAATCCGAATGGCATCACTGTATACTAATAGGATCCCCACTCTGTTGCAAATGTGGTCTTATGGCGATCTTCCTTAGCAATCCGGATTTGATGGTATCATGAAAATCCATCTGTAAAAGAATATACTTCTTGGCCTCCCACATTATCTAGCACTTCGACAGTGAATGGTGTAGGGAAGGGGTCATGCAAACAAGCATCATTAAGCTTTCTAACATCTATGCATATCCTGATTTCTCTTGTTTTCTTGTCTTGCACCACCATAGGGCTTATCCACTCTAACTCTTCGACAGGTTCTATAATTCCCGCTTCCAACATTCTGTCAGGCTCAATCTAGACTTTTTTCTTATATTTAGGGTTTAGTCTGTAAGGTATCTGTTTGATTGGTCTAACATCTGGCTTTAAAAGAATTCTCATCTCTCCCATAGGCCCTTTAATGCCCTTCATATCAGTGAACTTGGTTGTAAACAAGTCCTGATATTCATGTAGTAACTTTGTAATTTCATCAATGGTAGCAACATCCCAATAATCCCCAACATTTGAAAACTTTGGTGTCTGCTCTGTTCCAATATTGAATTTCTTAATCTTGATTGGTTGTCCAATGAATAGCAACTCAACTCTTGGTCCTTACACATCTCTCTGGCCCTCTGTTTCTACAATGTTGATCTAAAAATGAAGAAGTCTTGTATTTCTTGAAAATATTTGCAAGTTAAATTTATGTGTTAAAAGCAAATGGATCAACTTTGCAACACAACTTTAATAGGATTTACTCAGTCAATATGCATATAAACAACGTCATAATCAATGAACAGAAAACACATAACACAACAAATGATAAAGGAGTTCACCCCTCTCTTGGGCTACATCTCCTGGTCCAACTTTCAATGGATCATTTGTATTATTTGCTCAAAGTGCTCAAAAATGTATTTTACAATGCTCAAAATTCCAAATAGACTGCTCCAATGGCTTCAGAACATCAAAAAACCCCTAGCTAGGCTTTTTCAGCACCTCGTTTGGCCAAAAAGTGAAGTAGATAGGCTTCCTGGAAGTCTCCCCTTCAAGCTTGCTGTCTCTACATCTACAAAATGCACCTCCCTTGGCTCAACCTAGCCCACACGCAATTTAAAGCGTAAAAACTTGGCATCGGGTGCAACCGCACAACTGGTCCAAACTGTCAAACCGTTACGCGCTGGCCCTAACTACCAAGGCCCATGGGCACATGGCAGTCACATGACCGCGTGCCAACACAACAGGGCTTAAGTTTAAACAATCGTTTGAAAACCATAATGTTAACCAATGCGCATATATATAGTGGTCACATGGTATACCAAACCGCGCATATATTAAACGGTTATAACATCGTTACGGTGGTAACCGCCGTAGCTCTGGTTGCATACAATACAACACATGACCACGGGTCGGGGCTTAGCCCCGGCCTGGTCCATGCCCCTACATACATTTAAACAAATTTAAATATAATGCAATGTATATACATAACAAGGAACATGTGTGGGCGTGTCGGCTGGGTGGCCTTTCCCAAAGCTTTACCTTGCCCGAAGGTCACAGGGTCGACTCCTGCTGAGTGCAAAGGTTTTAACCAACAAACAGGTGGCACGTGGCGGCCTTTGATTGGGCCACGTGTCGCCATCCCATTCGCTGCCAACAAACACGTCACATGCCAATTGTCCAATAACTATCTGCCACATCATCCGTACGGCCTACCACATCATCATCTGTACGAACTGTACAGTCAGCATCCCCTTTTTTGCCCGTTTGCCATTTTGAACAGAACGTGATATCTCTC
>JASDQU010105675.1:56045-71899 GCA_032191745.1 Picea mariana
CACACAAATATCCCAAAAAAACCAAACATACTTAACTACAAAATCATTTCTTCATATTATTAAAAAATACAACTAACTAATTATGTTATATTGAGATTTAAATAATTACATTATCACTAAAATTATGATATATTGAGATTTAGATGATTACGTTATCACTAAAATTATGATATATTGAGATTTAAATGATTGTTGTAGCTGCCACATTCTTAGTATTATCATTATATGATATATTGGGATTTAGATGTGCCACATTATTAGTATTATCATTATATGATATATTGTGATTTAGATGATTGTTGTAGCTGCCACATTATTCTTTAGTATTATTATTATATGATATATTGCGATTTAGATGATTGTTGTAGCTGCCACATTATTATTATTAAAAAAAATATTATTTTATTAATAATAATTTTTTTTTTGTGGTATGTGGGGATTTATAGGCCTTGAGAACCAGCCAGACTTGTTTAACAGTGTGAAATAACAGAAGAGAGGAGATGGTATTGGGATGGAGAAATTCTCAATTTTTTTTATTATTATTAATAATAAAAGAAATTTGTGAATTTTTTTTATGTAGGGATTTATAGGCCTTGTGAACCAGCCAGACTTAAACAGTGTGAAATAACACAAGAGAGGAGATGGTATAGGGATGGAGAAATTATCAAAATTTATGAAGGGTTGGGAAAGGCCGAGAGATGACAATAGAAGGATGGAATGATTAAATGAATCAGTGTGTTCGCCTGAACGACAGGTTTAGGGTTTTAAGCAGCGGTCGCGAATAGCAAGCAATTTCAATTTCATTCTCACTCTAATTACCTCAACACATGGCGATGGCGGGGACTGTGATGAAGGAGACAATTCTTTCCATATTGAGGAAGACAGTCCTTCCCCAACATTCCTTTCACACTTTGAATGCCACTGCAGACATGCGCATTAAATCATTATGTCAGACTAACAGCCTTACAGAGGCAGTGGAGACCTTCAAGAATCTGCTTTCAACGAAATCTGAATCCATTCCCACTCTTAGCACCTGCAATCTCTTGCTAAATAGCCTAGTCCGACGGAATCAACACGAATCAGCATTGTCTGTTTACAGGCTTATGGTTGAAGCAGACATTGTTCCAGACCTGATAACTTTGAACATTGTCATCAATTCTCACTGTCAGACAGGTAGATTGGATTATGCATTCAAAATGTTGGAAAAAATGGAAATTGTTGGTTATATTCCGAATGTCATAACCTTCAATACCCTCATCAAAGGGCTTTGCAGGAAGGGCAGGATGGAGGACGCTTCCAAGCTTTTCACTCAAATGGTGAGCAAACGGCAGGCTCCCGATCTTTTTACGTATAATTCTCTAATCAATGGGCTCTGCAAGACAGACAAATTCCACGAGGCGTTCGGATTGTTGGCTGTTATGGTGCAAATGGGTCATGAGCCTAACACAATCACATATACCATCCTCATGGATCGACTATGCAAAGAAGGTAAGCTCCAAGAAGCTAAAGAACTACTGTATCAGACGGTTAAAGAAGGGCATAAACCTGATGTTATCACATTTACTGCTCTGATTGATGGTTTTTGCAAAAAAGGCAAGTTGGACGAGGCTACGGAGCTCTTTTATGAAATGTCCAACAAAAATATATATCCTAATGCTGTTACATACAATGTGCTTATTGATGGTTTATGCAAGGAACGCAAGTTGGACGAGGCCAGAAAGCTCTTCTATGAACTACTCAACAAAAACATATGCCCGGATGTTGTCACATACTGTGCACTTATTAATGGTTTATGTAAGGAAGGCAAGTCGAAGGCCGCTATGAAGCTCTTTTATAAAATGCTCAAGAAAACCATATACCCTGACGTTATCACATACAATGCACTTATCGATGGTTTCTGTAAAGAAGGCAAGTTGGATGAGGCTAAGAAACTTTTCTATGAAATGCCCGATAAGAACGTATACCCTAATGTTGTCACGTACAGTGCCCTTATTGATGGTCTTTCTAAAGAAGGCAAATTGGAGGAGGCAAGGCAGCTTTTCTATGAAATGCCCAACAAAAACATATGCTGTAATGTTGTTACATACAATGTACTTATTGATGGTTTCTGTAAGGAAGGCAAGTTGGAAGAGGCTAGGAAGCTCTTCTACGAAATGCCCCCCAAAAATATATACCCTGATGTTGTCACATACAGTGCGCTTATCGATGGTTTCTGTAAGCAAGGCAAGTTGAAGGAGGCTGGGAAGCTTTTCTATGAGATGCCCAACAAAAATATATCCCCTGATGTTGTCACATACACTGCATTTATTGATGGTTTATATAAGGGAGGGCAATGGCAGGAGGCCACTGAAGTGCTTCACGAGATGCTGGATAATGGGTATAATCCGAATGCTACCAAATAGAATGGTCTTATTGTTGGTCTTTACAAAGAAGGCAAGCTTCAAGAAGCTCTTCGGCTGTTAGATGTTATGGTGTAAATAGGGCCATCAGCCTAATGTAATCACATGCAATACACTTATAAATGGGATTTGCAAGGTAGATAATCTGGAGAAGGCCAGGGAGCTCCTCCAAGAGATGTCGGAGAAAGGGTGCAGGTCTGACCCAGTTAGATATAATACATTAATGGATGGACTCTGAAAGCAAACACAGGATATATGAAGCTTAACATATTTTCTATGAGATTCCAGAGCAAGGTCTCCGCCCTGAGTTTGTTACATACAACGGATTGATGGATGGACTCTGCAAAGTGGGTGATCTAAAGAAGGCCATCAAGTTATTTAAACAGATGAAAGATAGCAGTCATCTCCCTGATATGATTACATATACCACCCTCATGAATGGACTATGCAAAGAAGGCACACCCCAAGAGGTCAATAGGCTATTGCATGAGATCAAAAAAAGGTTTGACACGACACTGATATATTCAGCAGCAAAAAACAGCCTCTGTAAAGGTATTGCTGAAATGCACTTGGCAAGATTCAGCAGCAGTGAGTGAACTGCAATTGGTGAAGTGCGGGGTTGACTTTTGTAATAATGCACTAGGCAAGCAATCTAAAACAGGTTAGGTGGTCCAACTTGATGAGGTGATCTGATTGGAATTTCCATAAGAATGTACTGGGTGTTTAATCTGAAAACACATTTGGTTTAGTGTTTAGTGGGCTGCACATCCTGATTAATTGCACCAGTTGATCAATCTAAAATGGATTTGGCTTAGCAGTTAGTGTGTTGCAACTCACAAATGATGAAGCTGTCCAGGTAAATTTCAATAATATTGTTCACATCAATAATCCGGAATTTGTTTAGTAAAATGGTTAGTGGCTTGTCATTAACATTGATAGAGTGTCACTTGTGAATTTTAATAGTGGGATGCGCTTCGATGAAATGGTCTAACCTGCTTTTATGTTCTGAACTAAGATTTGTTTGCAATTTTGCATCTTGCTTTTGCATGCCTCCCTTTTGTTATGTTTTTGATTGTGGAGGCTATTTGAAATAATTTGTTGCATTTGTTGAATGTCCAGTCTCTAGATCTGTTGTGTACTTGCTCCTGTTATATTATACAGTGAGTTGTAATGATTGTCATGTCATGTATTAGTTACACTGCATTTTTTTATTAGACATATGCAAATATTTGAATGTCTAGTCGCTTCTGTCCAAATTGTATTATCTTGGTTCCCATCTGTGTTGATTGTAGTAGCTGAGACAACTATTATCTTGGTACCTGTCTGCTTTGACCTTGTAGCAATCAGCTTGATTTGCAAGCTGTCACGGGTATACAATTCAGTCGGAAATAACCTAATAACAACAGTAAAAACTTAACAGTAATATTTACTTGGTCAGATATATGARTGATTATTTGTTTACACCTTTAGCAACTGAGTTGTGGTCTCAAGGGTTGTCTTGTTATACCAATTTTCTGTATTCGTGTCCCCAAGTCAAGCTTAAGGGGGATGTTATTGTTATGGTGCTTAATCTTTTCTTAGTAACTTCTGACCCTTTAAGGGGCAACTTGTGGTCCTCATGGGTTATTAAAGTAAACCAATATGATTGGTTTGTTGTCACATGGGTTATTAGTTGGCGGCCCTAGTGTTCTGGCATCTAGCGTTAAGGGCTGTGCCTAATCTACCCTAACACCTATATAGAAGAGGTGCCAAAAACTGCATTTGTAATCACCAAGTGCTATATCATTAGATCATTGTAGAAGATAATCATTGCTATTCATAGCATATCTTTAGAGTACATTCGTACCTGGTTATATTTTCTCTTATATCTTTGGTTCTCTTTATCATTATTATGTATTGGGTTTTATCATAATGATGTTCTCGCCTTAACTCTAACATGGTATTAGAGCATGAAATATTGCCTTGTGGTGGCTTCATGACGTGTGTGTGAAGATTGTGAGCACTATGAGTGTAAGCCAAAGTGTGGCATTGTGTGAGGTGCAATAATGGTGCTTATCTCCTTGGTGTGAGCTATAGTTGTGGAAAGATTTCGTGGCGTTCGATTATGGGTATTGCTAGTTTGCAAGGAGTCATTGCAAAAGTTTAAACTTTGTTGAAGCCCTATCCATGTTAGAAAATACGATTTTTGAATGTGAATATTTTGTTTGGGTATATTTCTCCAGCCCTAGTTGATTCCTTTGTGGCAAATTTTTGTGTTTGTTTCTTTTGGCAGCTTGACCTTTTTGAAGTGTTTTTTGCGAGTTTGTTCCTGCCCCTCCAAAGATGTGAAACAACAACAACACCACCGTTTTTGGTGTTTTATATTTTTTTTGAGTTCGATCATTTCTCTATGCTAGTACAGATATTTTTTCACCCAACAACATGTTCGATTGTGGCTTGACAACAAGCAACAATAGGTCATTTTTTTTGCACGATAGTACAACGGCGTGTCTCCATTGCATGCCCTAGCTACTTGTGGTGGATTTGAGTAAGAGATCCACAACCATATTAGTTTATTTTTGGAATCATCCTATTCTTTGAGGGATGTTTAGGTCTTTATTCTGACGAGTTTCCAGCCGTCACAAACATGCACCTTCCCTCATACAAGGAGGTGGGGTTCTCCTTCAACACACTAGATGAGGTGGCTCAACGTTCCTACAGAGATTCTGTCTTTTTTGTTGCAGACGTTATGGCTTCTTGACCTTGACTCCCTCAATGCCCTAGTTGTGCACATGGCTTTTGAAGGCACTATTTTCCAATAGGCTGATTTTTTGTGCCTTAGCTCAACTTTTACTAAACCCGCACATGACCACAACTGATGTGTTGTTTGTACATGCCTACTTCTTTCTCATGGTCTGCTACTATTAACCCCAGCTTGTCCTCTTATTTTGTTTGGTAAATGTATTTGAGTTTAAAGAAACAACTTGACCACTCCTACTTTTGGTATAAGTGAGGATTTCTTATTACTTTTCTGAGTCGAGAATATGCACACACACACACACACATATATTTCTATGAAAAATTAGAAAAAGCATTATATTCGATATTTCATAGAAGAAATCAGAATATGCAGTTAAATGTCTTTTCAACACTTTCAGAGCCATAGGTCTCTGCTGCCTTCTACCAAAAAAACCTGGAAGGGCTATCTACACCAAATATTACAGTCATCCTTAGGTGTTTTTGCCTCTGCCTGTGTCAAATATCACCACAGAATTATATTTTGATCTTACCTAAACTAGGCCTTTTTACAAAACATTTAAAAACATTCAGATTAAGACTGTCTGTTAGTCTGTTTTCTGGAGTTAAATATAAAGATTGAACAGATTCTATAAAGATAGCTTCATCCTTAAATTTCTGTTCAGCCAAAGTCCCTTCCTGCTTTGATTGTGATTCTTTAGATAATCTATCTGCTCTTTCATTATATTCTCTAATATGGATATGAGTGAAATAAATTTCTGAAAACTTCATTCTTACCTCTGAAATGCCGATCATGATTGGAATTCATACCAGATTTTCTATATTGCTTCTTCCATTGGCCCAATTCATAATCAGTTTTGAATCCCCCATAACTTGGAGACTGTCAATACCTTTTTCAACTGCACATTTCAAACGTAACTATAAAGCAAAAAAATTCTTCTCTGCTATTTGTCCCCTGGCCTGCTACATACTTGAAAATAATATAATGAGTTTCACTTTAGAGTAAAATGCCACCAGCTCCACATTTAGCTGGGGTTCCTTGACAGATTCTGTCAAAAAAAACTCCAAACCTTATTTTTGATGATCTTTGGAGCTTTCAGAATTCTTGGGGATTTAACCTTTTCAGGTTTCCATGGCCCCCCATAGGCATGTCTGATTTAATGGCATACCTGTATGGTTGGAGTTTCTCTATCTTGGAATATCGTGTTGTTTCTAGCAAGCCAAAGCCCCTACAAAACAAAGCATCGCAGGACCCTATGAGCAGCAACCGATTTATCCTTGTACCAATTTTCAAAGCAGACTATCAGGGATTCTCCTCTCTAGTCATTTTTCTATTTGATATCTTTGTTGCTTCACTCCATACCTCCCTAACATATGAACAGTACACAAATAAATGATCCACAGTTTGCTCATTTTTGCACATCATGCATCTTCTAGGTCCATGCCAATTTCTCTTCTGGCCATTATCCCAAGTTGGGATTTTGTTTGCCAATGCCAGCCTTAGAAAGATCTTAGTTTTGAGAGGACTGTTTAGTTTCCATATTTTTTTCCACCACCATTTGTTCTCCCCTTCTTCTTCCTCCTCCATTCTAGCTACATACCCTAGTTTAGCTGTGTATACCCCTGAACTTTTGTCCATAGACCACTTCAATTCATCTTCTTGATAATTGAGTTTTAGAGCACTGTGTTTTAAATCAAGTATATATTGATTCTATTCTTCAACACATTCTTCTTCTAGATGTTGATGTTTTTGTAGCTTCGGGCAGGTATTCTCACATGGCCTTGGTGTAGGGCATGTGAGAATCTTTGTTGGCACCAAATTACACTTTCGTTTCGGTGAAAACACCCTTGGAGTTGAGTTGGGGTTTCATAGGTTTGGTGATGGGCTTTGTGGGCTTGTGTTGGAGCTTCACACCCACAAAGAGGAATTAAATATTTTAATTTAATGTTGAGTTTAGTGGAGGGCTCCTTAGAGTAAGCTAAGGGCTTTTAAACTCACATTAGACTCCTATAAAAGGGGAGGAGAGATTGTGACAATCTCAGAGTGTGACATTGTGACATTATGGAGTTGGCATAAGTGAGTCTGCACTTGTGCCAAGGAGCTTGGTGATTTGAGCAAGGGAATTTTTGCAACTTTGGCAAATCTGGCCTAGGGTTATGGACCTTATATTTTCTGTTCTTGGCAGGGAAATCACATGTGGGAGGTGAGGAAGGCTGCATAGGTGCAAGACGGCCGCAGAAGGGAAGAAGTCGCACGTGCCACGCGGATCATACGGAAGTGTCCGTACAGTATTTCCATACATGTACGCGGGTCTTAGTGGAGACAATTGCGTATTTACGCTAGTTGCAGTGAAGACAATCGCGTATGTATGCGGGTCTCAGTGGATACAGTTGCGTACGTGCGGGGACGTACAACATGATTTTTTGGACAGGAGCAGGTCCGTACATTTTGATGTCTGCAGTAGATTTGTAAGTTGGGAATTTCCCGGGATTTTGCTAAATTGGTTTTGTTGAGAAGACTAGTTTTTGTCCTTAGTTTTTGGTGAGAAAGGTGAGGAACAGGTCGAGGGCTGGAAGGACTCAGCTGTAGCCTAGGAACCTCAACTAAGGACAGTGGATAAGGCTGGAAGGACTCAATTAGACTTGGACACGGAAACCGAGAGGGTTTTGTAAGTGTTATTGATATTTTTCCTTTATGTAAGAATTGGGCCATTATCCCTGGTACGAGAGCCCATTGTTCTGGATTTAAGAACAAGTGATTTTGGGCATTAAATTCTTGTGTACCTGTGTATGATTCAATTGTTGGTTTATTTTTTGTTGTGCTAAATTGTTAGGCATCTTAGTGTGTTTATATTTACAGTTCAAATTGTGTAAGTTTGTGTATTCTATTGAGAACATAGACCAGACCTGAGGTGTGTGTGTACCGGTCTGGGTGAACTTCGAAATTTAACATGGTTTCAGAGCTTGAGGTTCTGAGAAGAATAGTTGGATCTGAGTTATTTACCTAGGTGACGACTTTGTGAGGGAGCTATAGAAATGTTGAGGAGCCAACTCTAAGAGGGAGCTACAGTGACTGTTGTAGGTAACAATAGGTTAGATGGTCTCTGGGTTGAGACATGGAGTAGATTGTTCAGATGAGGAGTTGTGGACTATTGTAGCTTGGGTGGTGTGGCAGGTTGGGAGTTTTGGTGGATTGGTGGAAAGCTCGGTTTGTAGTAGTATGTTGTGTGGCGGGTTGCCAACTCTATAGATGGACTTCCAGTGGCTTGTCATAGTGAGTTGCGATGGGTGCATCTCGGGTGCTTTGGAACAGACGAGATAGCTTCGTGTGTTTGACAAGTTGATGAGACAGAGTCTTCATTGGGCCAGAGAGTTGCACATTGTCGAGGTGCGACAGTGTATGAGGTATTTGACCCAGGAGGATGAGGACACTTGCAGAGATGAGTTGCGAAGGTCTAGAGTGGACTAGACTGAGTTTCCATTCGCAACTTGGAACTGCTTCAGAGAGAGGACACAGTTTCAGTTGCAACACAAAGAGTTTTGTGACTTGGATGATGGACTTGGGCAGGAGTTCATTGGATTGTCATGACTTAGGTATGCAGGATGCTTGTCTTAGGGGATTGCATGGTTCTTATATAGTGGGAGCCACCGACATATGACAGGGGCACTGGATTTGTTCAAGAGCTTCATAGTGTCTAACTCAGGTTTTCACATGGAGCTTGGTATGGAGATCAGACATGTAGTACAGGGATTTGGAACAATGGTATTCCGAATGGAGTCAGGGGATGTGTTGCGAGTGGCAAATGTGCTATTGGTGCTAGGAGTGCGTTCTTAGATTCAACGATTGAGGAGAAGGGCTATCGGGATGGATAGGTATCTAGCTCAGACACAACAATGGTCTTGGAGTTAGAAAGAGCAACATGTATAGGAAGAAGAGCCAGCCTATGCAAGCCATGACCAGCAGTAGTAGAGTGACAGTGGATAGGGAGCAGGTAGCTTCGAAGGTTGAGCAGACTTAGAGGGAGCTCGACCTTAGAGGGAGTTAGTGGATTAAGAGGGAGTCAAATTTCAGAGGAAGTTAGGAGGCTCAGAGGGAGAGTCAGCCGTTCAGTGGGAGCCAACCTTCAGGTCTAGATGGGAGAGAGGCATCTTCCAAGACTGTCAGGAGGGTGTCATCGGTTGAGGAAGCCAGGAAGGAGGCTCAGAAGCGGAGGCTTCTAGGAGCAACGTGTCTTCCAAGACGGGATCATGCCATACAACAGGATTTGCTTCAATGACCGAGGGAGCAACCAATCAGGTGAATTAGAGGGACCAGCTGTGGTAGCGGATCCAGTGCGGGAGACATAGCTACTTCTAGTATGGGAGACAGAGCCACTTCCAGTGTGGGAGATAGAGTTACTTCGAGAAGATATTGGAGTGGGTGAGAATACCTCCCTCGCTAAGAGGGAGTGTTGATGTTTTTGTAGCTTCGAGTAGGTATTCTCACATGGCCTTGGTGTTGGGCATGTGAGAATCTTTGGGCATGTGAGATAAATGTATTAATGTCGAACAAATGACCACTAAAGTAGGTCAATGGGACTATTAGGTATAATGATGTCTATACAAAGCGGGAGTGCTAAAGGTGCTCCTACATAAAAGCAAGAACTAGGAAGTAAAATAGAATAAAAGTTTAATCTAAAACCTAGAAAGCCAATTCCAAAGATGGAGAGGCGATCCAAGAGAGAGATATACAAGGTGAGTGGATCTAGAGTCTATGATGCTAGTGGAACGAGGCTACCCTAGTCCACTAAAATCATCTCTCCTAAAATCCAAGGTCGAATGGAGAAAACTCAAAATAGATGTTTGTCTGGAAGAAGAATCGAAAGAGGAGTTGGAGTGAGTTTTGTGTTGTTGTTTGGAAGGAAGAACCTGTTGCTGTAGTCTGGAAGATATCATTTGGTGACTGATCTCTCTGCTGAAACAAGATTGGGAAGGACCATCTATGCTTGTGGTATACCTTTTAATGTGGTTTAGTCTCCTTATTGGTAAGATATGGTGAGGGCAATTAACACAACTCCTCGATGATTCAAGGGGCCTAACTATGAAAAACTCCGAATTGATTTGCTCAAAAAGGAGAAGGAACTTGTTGAGGATATTTTAGCACCTATTCATGCTTCATGGAGTAGCTTCAGGGTTACCATTGTCTCAGATGGATGGATAGATACTAGGCATAGGCCATTGATCAATATCATCACCATTTCAACAAAATGAGCAATGTTTTTGAAGGTTGAAGAATGTTTAGGGGAGGTGAAGGGTAATCAATTCATTGCTGATATTTTAATCAAAGCTATTGAGCAAATAGGGCCTTCTAAGGTGCTGCAAGTTATCACGGATAATTCATAAGTTTGCAAAGCTACAAGTTTGATTGTTGAGAGTAGGTATGATCACATTTTTTGGACTTCTTGCATGGCCCATTATTTAGAATTGATTTTAGAAGAGATTGACAATAAAGTTCCACATAGTAAGGAACTCATAGGGCAAGCTAGGGACATAATCAAATTCATCACCAACCACTTCCAGTCTCCAACAATATTTCGAGAATACTCCAGATTGGAGTTGTTGAAAGTTGGTGAGACAATATATGCCTCAAACTTCATCATGTCACATTGCCTTGTTGAGGTTAAGCAACCATTAGTTTATATAGTGGTGGGTCAACTTTGGGCTAAGTGGAGATAGGTAGATTCAGAGCGATGAACTATGGTGTGTAGATTATGTCTTGATGAGGAGTGCTGGGGCAAGATAGATTCTTGCTCAAGTTCACATCACCTACTTTTGAGCTTCTTTGAAGTGTCGACATGGAAAAACCTTTATTGGGAGAGGTTTACAATGGCATGGATAGCATGGTTGAGAAAACTATGGAAATTGTTTCACAAGAGTCTCCTCAACTTCTATTTGTTGATGCTCATTTTGCTGATTTAGTGAAGAAAATCATTGTTGAGAGGTGGAACTAGTTCAACACTCCATTGCACACTTTAACACATGCCCTGAATCCGAGCTGTTATGAAAGAGACTTTATTGCTTAAAGCAATGGGAAGAGGAGGGCACCACATAAGGATAGGGAGGTGGCGAATGGAGTGAAAAGAACCCTTACGAGAATATTTCCAGCTCATCTAGATAGGGAGGTGAAGGAAGAATTTGCTAGTTTGGATGATTATTTAGACATATTACTTTGGATGAGAGGAGCACCATGAGTCCGATTAGATGGTGGATTTGTCATGAGCAAAAGGTGTAAATTTGCAAACCCTTTCCATTCCTATTCTTTCAAAAGTGGCAAACTCTTCATCAATAGAAATGAATTGGAGCATCGACAATTTTATTTATTTAGTGAAGTGCAATAGGTTTGATTTGTAGAAGGCCGAGGATCTTGTTTATGTGCATTCCAACCTTCGCCTTGCATCTCATAAGGGTCCATAATATAATAGTGGGCCTTTTAAAGATTTGGGATGTGGATCCAAAATTCTTTGACTTGGACATCTCTTTTGCTGCACTGAATCTTGAGGAACCTAGAAGTGGAATTGGAAATACTTCTTCAACTTCACATTCCACCACTGAATGTGCATCTTGTTAAAGTAAATATTAGCTTATAATGGTCAATTAATATTAGACTTAGTCATTAATAAAGTCAACTTGACTTTAGATTATTTTATGCTTTTATGTCATATTTCACTTTATTGGGTTTCTCGGTCTATCCCACATTCATAAAGCGGATTGACTCGACTTGCTTGTAATCCTATATAAGAAAGATTTCGCTTTCTCATTAAATATACAATACGAAGAATTCTTTTGAGTTATCTTGGTTTCTTTATGTGCTCGATTTTCGTAACATGGTATTAGAGCACAACGTTCTAGAAGCCGTATCAAGAGTCTCGGGCCTTTGAAAGACAAGGTTTCCACTCCTGCGACTTTAGTATTTTCAAAGCCATATCAAGGGTCTCGGGCCTTTGAAAGACAAGGTTTCCACTCTTGTGACTTTAGTATTTTCGAAGCCATATGAAGAGTCTTAGGCCTTTGAAAGACAAGGTTTCCACTCTTGCGACTTCAATAGTCTGGGTGCCATAACGTCTGTGTGAGTGTGAAGACCTAGGGACTGTTGTCGACGAAGACAGATCTAGGGGACGCTAGCGTAGCACATCGAAGAACCAAAAGGGTTTCATTGAAACCAGATTTGCCTAGATTTGCGTGTTTTTGGGCTGTTTTGGCGTAGATTTATTATAAATCTGCAAGTTTTTCAGCATATTACTTTGTTTTTGGGTTACTTTTAACCTTCACCTATGGCATCTTTACCCAACATTATGCTGGAAGGGAGTCAAAGGTTCACAAGCAAGAACTAAAACACACAGAAGCAACATATGATGACAATTTTTGAGTACAGGTGCCTAACAAATATTGTCCTTGGTAAACTTACCCAGCCTGAAGTTGCAATTAAAGACTAGGATAAGTTCGATTAGAAAGACAAAGATCCTGTGATGGTGATTAAGTTGTCCGTGACAAATGAGATGCTTACTGAGGTCCAGACAGATAAGACTTTGTCAGTGATCTTGACACATTTGAAAGATTTGCATGAGACATCGGACAAAGGCAAAGCCTTCTTCTTGAAGAACATGTTGTTTTCGACGATGATGGATGAGCATGCTGTTGAATTTTTATATGAGATATTATATGAGATAATATTGTATATGAGATGATATGATAGATTCATTACAATGATGAATGTGCCAAATATATAGAGAACCTAAAGGCACATATGGTGACTATCCATGAAAGGATGCATCTCTAATAATTATAATGACTATTTATTATTATTATTATTATATATTAATAATATTATTAATAATTAATAATTATGTTATTAATTATTAATCTGGGAGAATGTCTTCTCGATGTTGTCCAAACATCAACACTCCCTATCAACAAGAGAGACATTCTGCACCTCAAGCAACTCGAGTCCATAAGACTGCGCCTAGTCCATTCTTCTCAGTCAAATTAACATGACCACTCTGGAGAATGTCTGCCTGATGCTTCTAACTTCAACACTCCTTCTCAGCTAGGGAGACATTCTGCATCACGCCAAGATTCTTGATTTCGAACTATGAGGCCAACTCCCTTTTACACTTGTCAATGAGCCTTTGTTGATGTAATCATCTTCGACATGCACCCAGTTGATGTATACTTCTCCCACATAGCACCCAATTGATGTATGCTTCTCCCACATAGCACCTCGAGTCTCCAATGGTACTTGTTAAGTCACATGATCAAGGATAGAGACCACACCTGCCCCTGGGTTATTCTTCTTAGCTAAGTCAGCTTGGCCATCTGAGAAGAATGCCTGATGCTAATACACGGACAACATCGACACCCTGGGCCATTCACCACTTGCCAAATCAACATGGCTAATCCTGTGAGTGAATGTATCCTCCTCCTCAGCCAATTCAGCATGGCCCCTCTGGGAGGATGTCTGTCCAATGCTAATAGTTGGAGAACATCAATGCCCTAGGCCATTCACCACTAGCCAAATCAACATGGCTAATCTTGTGAGTGAATGTATCATTCTCCTCAGTCAAATCAGCATGACCACTTTGGGAGAATGTTTGCCCGATGCAGCCACCTGGAGAAACATCAACACCTTGAGTCTTTTCCATTCCTTGTCAAATCAACATGATTAAGGAGAAAGGCTATGCTTGGGCCATTCACCACTTATCCAAATCAACATGGCTAATCCTGTGAGTGAATGTATCATTCTCCTTAGTCAACTCATCATGACCACACTGGGAGAATGTCTACCCGATGCTACTCATTTGTGGATATGTACTGGAGCTTCACAACTCCCTTCTGCATCATGTCTCAGAATCAAGGTTAAAAGGTCCACATCCTAGTCCTTCTGACTGGCTTCCTTCACTGAAATAAGGGAATCCTCTCTAGGGGGTCTCATATCTTCTCAAGGTCTAGCCTCCTGTTTGCCAATCTTGGAGGACATCTCTCCCATCTGAATCTGAATTTGAAGAGGAATCCTTTCTTGTTGAAATTAGTGCAACTACAAGAGCCATTCTCCAGGAGGATGGCATAATACCCTAGATGTGGACTAGGGCCCCCAACACACTCCTGGGGTTTCTTGGTATGAGACCAAACAGTGAGAGCCATGGCTAAAAGACCGTAGTGAGGGCCCCCAGTATATGACTGGGGTTCTTGGTCTTGGACCAAGCAGTAAGTCCCTAGATGTGTTCTAGGGCCCCTGGATGTGTTCTAGGGAATCCTTGCCCGGTGCTTGGATTGATCCTTGGATGTGTTCCTTGGTGGTTGATATAAGTCCCTAGATGTGTTCTAGGGCCCCTGGATGTGTTCCAGGGAACCCTTGCTTAATGCATGGGTTGATCCTTGGTCTTGTACCTTGGTGGATAAGACCCTATATGTGTTCTAGGGCCCCCAGATGTGTTCTGGGGCAACCTAGTCTTTGACCAGGTAGATCTCGGTGAAATACCAAGACGTATTAATGTGTGATCCTTGGTCTTGTACCTTGGTGGATAAGACCCTATATGTGTTCTTGGGCCCCCAGATGTGTTCTGGGGCAACCTAGTCTTTGACCAAGTAGATCTCGGTGAAATACCAAGACGTATTAATGTGTGATCCTCTTCCTCTCTCCTGGGATGGTCCATGAGACCTAGGAGTGTCTATGAAGATGGACATGACCACATTGTTGATGTACCCTCTTATGCAGTGATGATAAAGTTTATAGGTCATTATGAGACTCATGTGGACATGTTTTTCCATTATGGACCCCCCCTTGACTTTGTCTTAAAAGGTTCCCCCTTGTTGTCTTGCTTTCCCTCTTGTTTTATGTGATTGGGTTTTTTATAATTGACATTAATATTAATTGACATTTAATTAATATTTATATTAATTAATTGTCAATATTTAATTATTATTATATTTTCCCTAACCCCTCTCCCTAGCTATAAAAAGAATCCTACCCTCTAGCATTTCATTACACACACTCTCACTTCACTCTCCCTTTGCTAGGACTACCTCAGTTATTCTATCCTTGTGTGGTGCGGCCTCTCCTTTTGGTGTATCAGTTTCAGATCTGAGTTGTTTGCTTGGTCTTGGTGTTGGCTGGGAGCTGCCTCTTCTATCTGCTGGTGTATGAAGTGCTGTCGAACCTGTCCATCTGAGCTGAGGTGCCTCCTTTGGCTGCCGGATCTGTCCTCAAGAGCCACAGACCTATATATAGGTGGCGCGACCCCCTTTTCTGAGCTACCAGTTGGTGGGTGAGATCTGCAGCCTCTCCTCCAGGTTGTTGCTAAGGCTGTTAGGGCTCCTATGGGGGTTTCTACTTGCTGTTCAGATTTATCCTTTGCTGTTTCAGTTGTGGAGGGTTTGCTGTTTCAGTCTTGAGGGTTTGCTGTTTCAGTCTTGAAGGTCCTGCTGTTTTCTGTTGTGGTGCTATTGCTGTCTCAAGTTGTGGACAACATCTTTTGGGGGTCTATATCTTTGGAAAAACTGTCTTTTCAGTCCATATGACATAGATCAAACCCTAGAGGTTTGATCCATGAACTGAAAACAATTTCTGAGCATATTCTAAAGGTTTACATCCACACATGTGACAGGTACATTTTTCATTGATCAAGAGGTAAGCTTGAGGTTTGTTTTTACACTCAGAAATTTTGATTATCTTCAGAATTTAAT
>JASDQU010105676.1:0-28410 GCA_032191745.1 Picea mariana
TGCTGTGACATTACGGTACGAGGGGGGTTGCCCCCCCTCCCCTGTGCCCATCTTCTGGTATCAGCTGAGCCAATCTGGGAGGAAGGACGCTTGTTGCGGTGCGAACCAGAGGGCGCTGGCCTATGGTCGGGCCGCTATCGAGAGCAGGGCTAGGGTTTTGCAGAGCTCAAGTTGCATGTATTTATGAGATCATGATGGGTGCTCCCTTTACTCATGTTGACCTTACAGATATTAATCCATGATGGGTGCTCCCTTTACTCATGCTCAGAAGAGGCATCTTTGTAGATAGCGTTGCCATCTCTGTTGATATATAAAACACAAAACTCTATATACAATTATGGATTTGATCTGAACGAATATGATCAAAGACCCCAACTACTGGAGAAACTGATGAAGTTGACATTAGTAGAATTTCATGATATATGAATTCAATAGACTCAGGGGGTACCTATGATGAGTGGGGAGGGAGATGGAGGACAAGTGTTGGCAGTAGACAGGTGTAGCGAGAATAGAGAACAACATAGCAGGGAATGCAAAATTAAATTTATCGATTGTAGCTATTTTCTAATGTAGTTGACACTAGTTGTAAGATTATTATTCAGTGATTTTTTAATGTAATTAATTATTGGCTTGGTCTTATGGAGACATGATTATATGGTGCTAAAAAAATTCTATCAATATGCACTCCAAAAAGCTAGATTGCGTAGATTGGTCTAACTAGTAAAAACATACTTTAAGAGTCATATTCGAGCCGCAAACCTATAGGCAACCTGTCCATAAGCTCAAACATTCTTTCTTAGTTCATTCTTTTTTACATAATATATCAATCGATCGAGTGAGAGCCAAGCTCAACTCATTATTATCAGGTGTTAATACTGAGTGGAGGGGAATACTCAAATGCCTATTGAAATGATAAGTTAATAATTTGCAAGCAAGTGGTCGTTTCATTCAAATCAGTGCCAACCCTTTAAGCTAAGTTTCAACCACTGGTTTTCATATTCTTCAGTTTCAGTTTGTCTAGAAACATATTCGACCTTTTCCCCGTACAACTTGACCATAATCATCTGGATTCTTCCCGCTTTCACTTTTCAATTTGGAGTCCTAATGGTGATACATCCTCCCATCCTCAACCAAATGAGAAGATTCATGGAACACATGCATCGACAATGCTACCTAATTTGAATCTACCAGAAAAAATATAAACATGGATTTTGGTATTGCCACATCATTATTTCAGGGGAAATTGGCCTCAAATTTTGACCAGAATTGCAATTATTCATTTACAAAAGAACCATAGTGCACAATATTGCATCAAGGTAATTTGGGTACATCGGGCATCTCAGACAATATCCTGATTTCTGGGAATTTTGTTCCACCAAATCAAGGCGACAATAAGACTTCACATCTCATAAATTTTCCTTACAATGAGAAAGAAAGAATCTTGTGTCCATAAGATTCTCAGTTACAAACATGTTATTAGTACTTCTAGTCCTGTTGATTGTGGTATTGGTAATAATTGCAATTTTAATACCCCAAGGACGTGCCCCAATTGTATTATGAATTGTAATTATGTTTTATAGGCTGGTGAGCCAAGTGTATATAAGTTGGTGGGCTTATGTGTTCATTAGGCCGGAGAGCCTAAGTGTTAAAGGCCAGGAGCCTGATTTTGTATATGTAATCATGTAGATTATTAATAAAATATAAACATCGTTGCTTGTAGACCGACCACGAAGAAAGATTGATGGGGGACTAAGCTTCCACAAGGCTGGGTAAGGGAGAGGGGGTTGAAAGGTTGGGAGAGGGGCTAAGATTAAGAGCTTAAGTTCTTAAGAATAATATTTTAGTATTATTCCAAAGCTATGTGAAATTGTTTTATCCTAAGTCTTTGGAAGGACAAGTGACTTCCAAATGAGGAAGGGCATGATTCATGGGTGACATGTGTCAACCCAGGAACATGCAATTTAATCTAGGAAATGAGCCGTGTTGAGGGCTCGTCCTGCCATTCTCCCATCCTCCGTATGAGTTCGTTGTCGGTCCTCCACTTGAAATTGTTTTTCCTCTGCGTTGAACTTCTACATACCCTCACACACTTGAAAACCAATGGAAACCCGTGAACTGAGCCGTGTCTCCTGTGTTGATTGCTGAGAAGCCCGTCGCACCCTGGAATTGATGAGCCTTTCTATGTCTTAGCGTTTTACTGTTACCATTTTGGGAGTCCATACTCGTTTTCCCAGTAGGCTGTTGTGGCCACGCAGATCCTTGACTAAGTGAGGCTTGCTGTCATTGTACCTTCGTTGTTGAGCCTTGTGTTGTGTCCTCACTGTGCTGGAACTGGATGAAGAAGCAAGTTGTCAAGCCTGTGAACAACACTCTCTCTAGGTGAGAGAGGTGGTTGTGGTCGAAGAGGCAGATTGTCAGGCCTGTGAGAAACTCTCTCCATGTGAGAGAGTGTGTTGAGGAAGTGAGATCTCATCGAAGGGGTCATGTAGTTGCTACAGAGCTCTAAGAATTCTGGTCTGGCCTATTGTTGAAGCCCAAGGCAATGGAGGTGAACCAGCCGATGGACTGTAGGACAGTGAAGGTGTATACTCCTAAGGTGGGATGGGCATGTGGGGAATGAGAGTCTGTGAGCAGTGGGCATAAGTGACTCCTGGGAGAGAATCATTCCTCTGTAACTGTGTGACTTCCCTATTGACCTTGCCTAGCTTAGGAATCCCTCGCTTAGTGTAGCTTAGTCCTAGCTCGAGGGTGACCTACTGCTGAGAGTGATGAGTAGCGTGGTCTAAGGCTGGGAGGTTTGTCGAAGGTCTGCACGCAGTTGGTGGTGTTACTCCAGTTAAAAAGATAAGTATCAGTCTGTGCTTAATTTACATGTTATGCATGTCTGTGATGCTTGAATGATTATCATGAATTTCGTTGCGTAGATGAGTTATTGTTAATTCCATTGATTCTGTATGGTAGCAGTAATTATGTGTTTACTCTGTGTTAAGTCATTTAACTTCATTTAAATGCATACTATATAAGTGTTATTCCGCGGTAGTGTTGCCCCGGCCATGGGTTGAGGCCCAGGCAATGTTACAGTTTGGTATCGAAGTTAAGTGTGAACTCCGAGTAGTGGAATTACCCGACCTGTTGGTGTCTGGGGATGTTACAATCTGGTATCAGATCCAAGGTTTCAACGTTGAGCCTGGATGGGCTGGATAAGTGGTCTTTGGACCCAAGGTTTCGAGTGGAAATCATGTTAAGAGGAACCAATTTTGGACCTCAAAAACATTTCCGAGTGCCAAGGGGTTACTTGGACGTGTTACGAAGATCAGGAGGATTAATGGTAGAATAAAACCATAGCTGGTGTGGCATTTGTCCACAGAGAGAGAGAGATCAACACTTGGGGTGTTGGAGACGTAGGATCTGTTCAGAAGGAGAGGAAGACCTTTACGACTGTCAGATCCAGAGAAAGTGCAGAAGGGTTTAACCTAGAAGCACTTCGGACTTCGCGACAACGATGAAGCTAGATGAAAAGATATGAGAAAGGCTAAAACCTGAAGCTCCGAAGTCCCGAAGGAGATCTACATTGTATATCGGAGGAAAAGATCTTCACTGTTAGATCAAGCAAAAGAGAAAATCGTAATTTCGGCATTCGGGAGAATTAGTGTGTGTTGAGGAGAGAACTCCCGAAGCCTGAAGTTTCGAAGTAAGAGAGTAGGCGTGGTGGGGCTGGATGATTCTTCCTGAGATGACATGGACCTTTCTAGGCATGTCATGTGCCACCACCTGAGTTGGTGACATCTGTACTATGTGGACCCGGGTTTAGGCTTTCATAATTCGAATGATGGAAAGGAAGCAAGTGTGAGAAATTCCGAAGTCCCGAAGTTTCGAAGACCCGAAGTCTTGGAACTCAGATGCCTGAAGTTCCATAGTGTGTGTCCATCATAGGATGTTGGGTAGTCGTGGACCATTGACCCACCCTACTTCGCGAGTTTGGTAATTAGAACTCGAGAGATAGTTGTGTTGCATTTTGAAACTTTCCGAAGTCTAAAGGCCCAAGTAGCACCTTTTTACCTAGCACTTGATCACGCCCATCATCACATGGGTTGAGGCCTGAGAAAAGGAGGCTATCGCCTAAAAGTTATAGAGTAGAACAAAGCTCGGAAATTTCATGGAATATGAACGTTTTTAGATTTTTTTATGAATGTTGAGGGATTTGTTAAGGAATGATGGCCTGAAAAATTCCAATTGTTTGCACGTGTGTTTGCAAAAGTTTAGTGAGTGCCAGAACCGATTAGAGTTGCCACTGAGCGCAAAGAAATGGAAGAGGCATGGAGATCTTCCAATTCAGAGAATGAAATAAAAGGGATGGACGTCCATTTGGGAGTTGAAGGATCGAACTCCAATGGGCACGGAGAAGAGATAGATAAGGAAGGGCATATGATGAAAATCATTGAAAGATTACAAAAAGATGCCCAGGTTCATCGAGAAGATAACATAAAGCTCATGAAAGCCAGGGATCAACAGGGAGAATTCAACTTAAAGTTGATGTAGAGTCTAGAAAGGATAGAAAAGAAGTTGGATAAGGAGAGTGACTCAAGAAAAACAAGGAGTCACAGGATCCCTGAGAAGGAAGGAAGATCAAGGAGTGGTGGTAGACACCATCATAACTCCCAAGGTCACTCTAAGAGGAGAGCACACCGTAGTTCAAGTCCATCTCCTACTAGAAAGCATAGGAGGTCTGGAGTAGATGATCTGAAAGGAGAAATGAACAAGATTAAGCCTCCTTACGTTTGATGGAGAACATAAGGAGAAAGATGTTGAGACATGGTTGCTAGGCATGAGAAAATAATTCCAACTGTAGAATTATTCCTCTCATGCAGAAGGAAGAATTGTGATGTATCAACTGAAAGGAAAAGCATCCATGTGGTGGGATCAAATCACTTGGAAGGAATTCAAAAAGTATTTCGAGAAGAAATACTTGACTAAGAGATATTATGACAGAAAGATGAAAGAGTTCTTTGAACTCAAGCTGGGCAGCATGACATTGATGAATATGAACGAAGATTTTTGGAATTGTTGAAGTATGTGTCATTCATCAAAGATGAGACTGTCAAGATTTAGAGGTATCTAAGTGGATTTCCACCTTCCATTGGTGACAAGATTCAGTATGATGACCCTAAGACTATGGAAGAGATGATAAGGAGAGAAAAATGCTTATATGAGCAGCAAAGGGAAAAGCCTACTTTCCGGAAGGCTTGGGAAGACAAAGTGAATTTCAAGATGGATCAGAGGAAGAAGAGAGCTAAGCCATCCTTTTTCAGAAACAGTCCTCAAGGACAACCATCTTTTGGAGAGCCCAGGAAGGTTGAAGTGGGTGGAAAAATTCCAAGACCAACACCTATGGAGTGTTGGGGTTGTAAAGGAAACCATAGGTACAGAGATTGCCCCCACAGAAATGATAAAGTGAGAACTGTCCACAATGTTCAGCAGGCTGAAACAGTTGAGGACATGGGCAGTAGAATACCAAGGATCTACACCGCCCTGGACAACAAGCAAGTTGAATATCAATCGAACATGATTGAAATGGAAGTTATGATCAACAACCATGCCTTTACTATTTTAATTGATTCAGGGGCTAGCCATAGTTATATAGATCCTAGAGTGGTGGAAAGTTTGGAATTGTTGAGAATTAAACATGGAAAATCTTGGCTAGTACAGCTGGCTACAGGAACCAAGAGGAGGGTTACGGAATTGGTTAAGTCTTGTCCAGTGGACATGAATGGACTGAGCACAGGGGTTGAATTGAACATTATGCCTTTAGTTTCTTATGACTGTCTAATTGGGATGGATTAGATGGACCAACACCATGCCATCTTGGATTGTCATAATAAGGCATTCACTTGCCTGGATGAGGAAGGAAATTGAAAAACAGTCCAAGGAATTCCTAGATTTGTTGTTGTCAGAGAAATCTCAACAATGCAGCCGAAGAAGTGCTTCAGGAAGGGTTGTCAATTATTTGCAGCCCACTTGGAGGAAGCACCTGAGGATAAGGTGTCAAATATCGAAGACCATGCGGTAATAAATGAGTTTGAGAATATATTTCAGGAGGTACTCGGATTACCCCTGAAGAGAGATATTGACTTCTCTGTAAACTTGATTCCTGGAGCAGCTCCAGTGTCGAAAGCTCCTTACAGAATGAGTATGACGGAACCAAAAGAACTGCAATTGCATCTTAAGGAGCTCTTGAGGAAGGGGTATATATGCCCAAGCATGTCACCTTGGGGTTCCCCGATCCTGTTCGTGAAGAAGAAGGACGAAACATTGAGATTGTGTAACGATTTCAGACAATTGAACAAAGTAACTGTAAAGAACAAGTATCCTCTGCCAAGGATCGATGATCTCTTTGATCAGTTGAAGGATGCGAAGATATTTTTGAAGATAGACCTCAGGTCAGGATATCACCAGGTAAGGGTAAAGGATGAAGACATTAGCAAGACCGCATTTAGAACAAGGTATGGTCATTACGAGTTCATAGTGGTGTTGTTTGGGCTGTCGAACGCACCCGTTGTTTTTATGTGCCTGATGAATGGTGTATTCGGGGACTATCTAGACAAGTTTGTCATAGTCTTCCTAGATGACATGCTGGTGTATTCCAAGCCGGAGGAAGAGCATAACCAACATATGAGGATGGTGTTGCTGGTGCTAAGAGAGAACCAATTGTATGCCAAGTTGAGCAGGTGCTCATTTTATTAGGATCAGATCCATTACTTGGGGCATATTATTTCGAAGGATGGGATAGTTGTATATCCTGAGAAGATTGAGGCCATCATAGAATGGCCAGTGCCAAAGAATGTGACAGAAGTCATATCCTTTATGGGTCTAGCTGGATATTACAGAAGGTTTATTGTAGGGTTCTCAAGGATAGCTCACCCTATCACTTCCTTGCAGAGGAAGGAGAAGAAATTTCAGTGGATGGATGATTGTGAGAGAAGCTTCCAGCGATTCAAGTAGTTGTTAACCAGTGCTCCAATCCTAAGGGTTGCAGACCTGATTGAATATTTCGTGGTGTGCACAGATGCATGCAATGAAGGACTGGGAGGATTCCTCAGTCATAATGGGTTTGTAATTTGTTACAAATCCAGGAAGTTGAAAGAGCACGAAAAGAACTATGCAACTCATGATTTGGAGTTGGCAGCCATCGTTCACGCTCTAAGGAAATGGAGACATTACCTCATGGGAAGGAGGTTTGAATTGAGGACATACAATAACGGTCTGAAGTATTTCTTTGATCAACCAACCTTGAATGTTAGGCAGAGTAGGTGGTTGGAGTTTCTCTGTGAGTACGATTTTGATATCATGCATATCAAAGGGAAGGAGAATAATGTGGTTGATGCACTTAGCAGGAGAGTACACGAATTACATGTTACATCCATTAACATGTATCAAGCCGATATAAAGGGCAGAGTTTTGGAAGCTGCAAGTGCAGACTTGCAGTACGGGGAATTGGTAGCGAAGCTACAACAAGGTAAGACGTTGCAAGGAGTGGAAGATTATAAGCTTGGAGATGATGGAACACTCTTGTACAAAAACATAGTTTATGTACCTAATGTCCAGGATTTGAAACTTTCTATTTTGAAAGAAATGCATAATGTACCTTATGTTGGGCACCCTGGATACCAGAAGACTGTGGAAGTAGTCAAGAGCCATTACTTTTGGCCAGGTATGAAGAAAGAGATTGATGAATACATCGCTAGATGTATGGAGTGCCAGAAGGTCAAAGTTGAGCACAGTCACCCAGTAGGGTTGCTACAACCTCTACCCATTCCTAAGTGGAAGTGGGAAGTAGTGACAATGGATTTCATCACAAGATTGCCTAGAACAGGCAAGCAGCACGATTCCATCATGGTGGTGATGGAAAACCTTATGAAAGATGCCCATTTTATTCCATTAAAGACTACGCACAAGGCAACTAATGTTGTCGATATCTTTATGAAGGAAGTGGCACGATTGCACGAAATTCCCAAGACAATTGTGTCTGACAGAGACCCGAAATTTACCTCAAATTTCTGGAAAGGGTTATTCAAGGGGTTCGAAATGAATCTAAACTTCAGTACAACCTATAATCCTCAGTCAGATGGGCAGACAGAGTGGGTGAATCGAATAATAGAAGACATACTGAGGATGTATGTGATGGACAAACCATCGAAATGGAAAGACTACCTACATTTGGTAGAATTCGCCTACAACAATGGGTATCAAGCATCACTGAAGATGAGCCCATTTGAAGAACTTTACGGCAGAAAGTGCAACACTCCAGTAAGTTGGGATAACCCAGTTGATAAAGCAGTAGTTGGGCCAGAGTTGCTCAAGGAAATGGAAGAGAAAATGCTAAAAATTAAGCAGAATTTAAAGGCTACCCAAGACAGGAAGAAAATTTATGTTGATAAGAACAGAACCCATAGAGAGTTTAAAGTGGGTGACCATGTTTTCCTGAAAGTAAAATCCAATAGAAGTTCCCTGAAGCTCGGAAACTGCTCAAAGTTGGCAGCCAAATTTTGTGGGCCATTTGAAATCCTAGAAAGGATTGGACCAATTACTTGTATGCTTGCATTACCTGCATCCATGACTGTACATAATGTGTTTCATGTTTCATTACTTAAGAAATATATACATGATCCTAATCGTGTGATTGATTGGAATGTGATCCAGGTGGAGCAAGAAGGTGTATTGCAAGTGCATCATGTGCGCATATTGGATCGAAAAATAAAACAGCTCCAGAATCGATCCATAGGGCTTGTAAAGGTCCAGTGGACCTGGTACGGTTCCGAGGATGTGACATGGGAACATGAAGATGCTATGCGGGTAGAATACCCGCATCTTTTTGAAAATTTTGAAAATCTTGTTGATGCTATGTGAAAGTTGCACCGAGGACAGTGCAAAATTAAGGGGAGGGGATTGCAATACCCCAAGGACATGCCCCAATTGTATTATGAATTGTAATTAAGTTTTATAGGCTGGTGAGCCAAGTGCATATAAGCTGGTGGGCTTATGTGTTTATTAGGCCAGAGAGCCTAAGTGTTAAAGGCCAAGAGCCTAATTTTGTATATGTAATCATGTAAATTATTAATAAAATATAAACATTGTTGTGTGTAGATTGGCCACGAAGAAAGAGTGATGGGGGACTAAGCTTACACAAGGTTGGGTAAGGGAGAGGGGGATGAAAGGTTGGGAGAGGGGCTAATATTAATATCTTAAGTCCTTAAGAATAATGTTTTAGTATTATTCCAAAGCTATATGAAATTTATGTTTTATCCTAAGTCTTTGGAAGGACAGGTGACTTCCAAATGAGGAGGAGCGTGCTTCATGGGTGACATGTGTCGACCCAGGCACATGCAATTTAATCCAAGAAAGGAGCCATGTTGAGGGCTCATCCTGCCATTCTCCCATCCTCCGTTTGAGTTTGTTGTCAGTCCTCCACCTGAAACTGTTTTGCCTCTGTGTTGGACTTCTACATACCCTCACGCACCTAAAAACCAATGGAAACCTGTGAACTGAGTCGTGTCTCCTGTGTTGATTGCTGAGAAGCTCGTCGCATCCTGGAATTGCTGAGCCTAGCTATGTCTTAGCATCTAACTGTTACATTTTGGGAGTCCATACTCGTTTTCCTAGTAGGTAGTTGTGGCCACGCAGATCCTTGACTGAGTGAGGATTGTTGTCATTGTACGTTCATTGTTGAGCCTTGTGTTGTGTCCTCACTGTGTTGGAAATAGTTGAAGAATAAGGTTGTCAGGCCTGTGAACAACACTCTCTTTAGGTGAGAGAGGTGGTTGTGGTCGAAGAGGCAGGTTTTCAGGCTTGTGAGCAACTCTCTCCAGGTGAGAGAGTGTTCTGAGGAAGTGAGATCTTCTGGAAGGGGTCCTGTAGCTTCTACAGAGCTCTAATAATTCCGATCTGGCCTGTTGTTGAAGCCCAAGGCAATGGAGGTGAAGCAGTCGATGGACTGTAGGACAGTGAAGGTGTATACTCCTGGGGTGGGACAGGCATGTGGGGAATGAGAGTCTGTGAGCAGTGGGTGTAAGTGACTCCTAGGAGAGAATCCTTCCTTTGTAACTGTGTGACTTCCCTATTGACCTTGCCTAGCCTAGGAATCCCTCACCTAGTGGAGCTTAGTCCCAGCTTGGGAGTGAACTACTGCTAAGAGTGATGAGAAATGCGGTCTAAGGCTGGGAGGTTCATGGAAGGTCTACACACAATTGGTGGTGTTACTCCAGTTGAAAAGATAAGTATCAGTCTGTGATTAATTTACATGTTATGCATGTTTGTGATGCTTGAATGATTATCATGAATTCTGTTGCATAGATGAATTATTGTTAATTCCATTGATTATGTATGGTAGCAGTAATTATGTGTTTACTCCGTGTTAAGTCATTTAACTTCATTTAAATGCATACTGTATAAGTGTTATTCCCCAGTAGCGTTGCCCCGACCATGGGTTGAGGCCCGGGGAATGTTACATTTTGGTATCAGAGTTAAGTGTGAACTCCGAGTAGTGGCATTACCCAACCTGTTAGTGGCTAGGGATGTTACAACAATGCCCCTCAGGTGTTTCAATTTGACAGTACAAAAGAATTAACTGGATCACTCATCCGTAATGGATTAAGTTCTAAACCCTTTCTCATAGATACAAAAGCCAACTTTGGAGTAACATGTTCTAAAATTCTTTCCTGAGCGAATGCATTGAACTGAGAGTCAAATATAACAATGGAAGAATACATCAATCACTATTGATAACATCAATCAATCTCCGTAACCCTACTAAAAAAATCCAAGTCTATTTTCCATATCCTAAATAGCCCAGAATGCTTTCATTCTTTGTCTCTTGGTCTACTAAAAGCACAAGTAAATGTAGAAATTTATTATAAAAGTTACATGTACAGGCACCACATGTATGCAAAAATCAGCCCGTTGAAGAGCAGCTCTTGCATCTGTTGTTGCCATGACATTTTTGGGTAGCTTGTGTTCTGGTAAATATTCTCTGAAGAAAAAAATAATACAAAAGATTTATTCATATAAATAGCATTAGCTAAACCTATAATCAATATCCCCATTTTTTAAAAACAATTATGAACAAGAGACTACTTTAATACACTATGTTTGCATGGGTGACTCAAACTCTGGCTCTTTCTCAATTCAAGACTCTGGCTTTGTCTGTAGCCTCGTATCTACAGTCTCACATGATTAACTTTATTCAACAAAAAAACAAATTTAGAAGTGTTTCCTGCATCAAAATAAAATGATATGTCATCATGGCTACTGTCATAATTAAATTGTAGTTGGAATCCAAACTACTCATGCAATTCTTACAACAACAATGAACCAGGCTATTAAATATGATAAGGAAGATGCCCAGATAAGTTCAGATGCATATTATGCTGGAAAAATAACATATTAATTGCAATAGATCAATTACACATTAGAGACTCTTGGACAAGGCGACCAAATCTGCTAGAGGAAGTCTTAAAAAAATAATCTCTAGCACGTCTGTGGAAAGATAAATAGATTGACCATCTTTTGTTTTTGCTTACTGGACAATAGCTTTCCTGTAAAAATTTGATAATAACGATAAAACCCTTGAATGAGATGACTCATTGGATATTTTTCAGTGAAGCAAATGAGTCATTTTCTCCATTCGGTTGTGAAGATTGAAACCGATTTCTGATTCACATTACCATTATAATGCCATGCCTTTCAAATTATTTCAAATTACCTTTACGATAGGGACATCGCTACTGTACAGTAGCACTTGTTTGTTCATAGGCGCTTTATTTGAGCATTTTCAAGTCTTATTCGGCCATAGCCACTTTATTTGAGAATACGAAGGGAGTTTCGCCTATTAATAACCTTTTTAATCAATCCAAGTAGATAAATAGTCACGATTCTTTTGTGTTAGAGGAATAATCAACCACTTTAATTTAGCACATTAATTTCCAATTGCTTTACATGGAGAGATTTATTCATTACATTATTAATGACTTACTATTGATGTTTAATCATTCATTAGTAATTGTTATTGGTGAATGCGGATGACTCATCACTATTATTTAAAGAAAACTACGTCACTTGAAATGATTGGACTTGTTGGTGGTCCATAAGAGGATAAAATTTCACTCCTGCTAAATCCTTTTAGGTCTTGAGTTGTTAGCATGTTTCCTTACATCTAAGGAAGATGAACTCTTAGCCAATCAAAAGAAATTTTAAGTCTTACTCTAGGACCAATACACGATTTCAATGCATCTGCAATAAGCCAATTGTTAGACTTCCAGAGTGCAAACCATAGATCAACATAACAAATAAATAGAGATAGATAATCACCTCACACAAAAAGCAACAGACAGAGGGCTTGGAGGCAATGGTATTATTTATTGCTTAGCCAAACCATGGAGAAATGAATACAAATCTCGTAGAAGAACCTCACATGATTCTACATTTAAACAAAAATTACTCAAGTGTTTTTTAGGCATATGGAAGGCCAAGCGCTTAAGGAACCAGCTACAAATGTAACTGACGAGTATGTTGTGTCACAACCCAACAATCATCACCTTGACAACAATTTCCTAATACCTTGCCCAACGAATCAAACATCACCTTCCTGCAAGCCAAGAGAAGCCAAACACCACTGCAACTTCTCTAACAATACTGGTTGCATGAACATGTCTGCACAATTTGCTCTAGTATGGACCACTCCACCTCCATTGAATCAACATAACCACAAACTAAATCATTGCAACCACTGTAGGTGATACTCATGCATCTTAGATACTGAAGCACCCATTTCCATGCTCTTTATCGAGTTTTTCAACGTGTCCACTAAGAACACCAGCTGCAAGTGAAATACTTGAACATTCCATCACAATCATCAACCTTTCCTATTGCATTGTACACAAGACATATAATCCTTTCTTCCTTACTACTAGGGAATAAACATGGAGAAAGATTACAATGGAAAACTAAAGGGATATTTATCGATTTCACAAAGTTCATACTGAACCTCATCAGTGACAACCGCAACTTACCATTTTTCCATCTCTATGTACTTCTATGCCCAAGATTGGTTTTTCTACTCCTAGATCCTTCAACAAAATCCCTAGCCAACTGATCCTTTAACCTACTAATCTCAACCATGCTTCACTTGCAACAAGCATATCATCAACATAACACCAAGATAATGAATATGTCATAAACACAATGATCATACTCACTTCTTAAAAACATTGGCTCGCCATCAAGGAATCATGCATCTTGACCATTGCATGGTTACCTTAGGCCATACAATGATTTCTTGAGTTTGCAAACAAATATTTATTTGCAATCCTGAACAACTCTCGATTGTTCCATGTACACATCTCTGTTAATGATGATTTGTGGGTAGTAGGATCCCACAATCTACATCCCTTAACTCCATCACCATAACCAACAAAGATGTACTTTCTTGATCGAATTCGACCAAGCCAACCAAGTGAGCCTTCACCTCTCACCTCCGGGATAATGTCAATGCTTCATTATATGCAATAAATGGGATCTCAAACCACGAGCTACCCAAAAACCTTGTGCCACCTATTTCCCCCCTCTGCCCTTGAGCTTTCCCATGACCAAAAACTAGCCAAAACTCCCTCAACGTCAAGGTATCTGGGAATACCACATGATCTCCCCTTATAACTTAGGTCATCTAGATTTTACTAGTGACATTTCAAAAAACTAGGGTACGCATGCCTAACTAGGTCTTGCAACATTATGTCCATTTACATATAGTTAAAAAATACCAACTCCACCTTGAACTTTGCATTCAAGTCGCCTCTACTCATCCTGAACCACTAGAAGCGCCACCAATCCCGAAACCAGATCTGCTGCCTACACCGAAACCAACTCCAACACTATAGCTAAACCCCCCACCAGCCTCGACTGCTTCCCAAGATTCTTAACACAACAAGGTGCCTTTTGTACTCAAACCTTACACACACCATGTGCAAAGAATACCCTACAATCTAAACCTTGAGAGGCATCCGAAGGTAAACTCAAAACTATGATGACAATGAAAACAAAGACAAGATTCCATAAGAAGTCAAGAACCACCACCGACCTCAAATATGCCCAATATGTCTTCTGTGTATAAAATACTATGTCCAAACATAGAGGGCTTTGTAGAAACAACAACCATATGTTGCTCTGAGGTCTCACTTGTACCTTCCACATGCTTGGATGACCCGATGGCCTCCACTTCTGTTTCGTGTTCAATTTTTTTTTCCCTTAGTTATTCCACCATCTCCTCCTATATCTGAGATGGAGGATTGACTCGACACAATTCTCTTGAGACACTGCATCATATGCATTTGGAGCACCTCACTATGCATTTGGAGCACCTCACTCTGCTTACTACAACTTGAATTCTTTAGCAAATGTAATGTTCCCCCACCTCTTGATGAAGAGGTTTGGAAAACTTAGTGGTCTAGGTGTCCCCACTAGGCCATAGTCTCACACTGAGGGGAAGGGTCAACCAAACTAAGGTTATATTCTTAAGTTGACTTGACAAAAAGGTGAAAAAATAATTAAAAGATAACTCAATGAAGAAATAGAAGAGCTGGAGGTTGAGTTAGGGTTAACTCTAGGAGTTAATGTAACTCAACAGGAAAATAGAAGAAAATGTATAAAGAGAAGGCTAGGGTGCATCTCTTGGGCATTATGGATTTTGGTAATTGCTTGTTATTGCTCTTGAGCATACAGTTTGAGGGTTTTGTTGTTATAAACCCTTGTGAACAAATCAGTGGTGAAAGATCCACTCACCTTGTTCCAAGCTTGGTCTCGGGGATGAAATACTCCACCCACACCATTATACATTCATCACAGATCCACCTATCGATTCAAGAGAGCAGCAGGGTCGTACTGTTCAAGGATTTCCAACAGGGGCGCACCATGTCTTGAAGAAGAATTCAATCCAGCCAATCAGGAGAGCCTGGGGGTATTTCGACACTTGAGTTCTATTTGCAATTCCTTGACCATCATTTTGGAGGTTTTCTTGAAGAGTTATCACCATCAGATCTTTAGTTACGGATTGGCATGGACTTGAGGCAAGGAAGACGTCTTGTGATTCAATCTTTCTCAAATCTAGGGAGTTCTACCTTGGACCTAAAACTTCTCCTAAGGGATTATCATAGCCCAATCTATCATCCTAGAGAGTTTCAAGGGTTTTGGAGGTGTCCTTCCTTCAGAACAAATTATTGAGCTATTCAGGGCTTTAGGAGGGCGCAGATTGTATTAAGGTTTCATCCATTGGAGGAGGAGGATTGAGTATTGGAGCTTCAGACTTCCGAGAGGAGTTTCCCTGAACCCGATCTACATTTTGGTGGAATTTGTCACGTTTTGGGAATCTCCTTCAGCTGGGCCAAAATATTGGTCCCTTATCATCCAGTAGGACGTACCAGTAGAATGTACCAGCAGCTCAGGGGGGTTGGGCGTTCACTTGTTGTTGGCACCTTGGGTCTTCACTTTGTATTCAGCCTTTGGAGGCTTATTTTGTATTGTCAGGAGCATTTTGTAGTAGCTCATATCATTTAACTATTGGAGCCATCTGACGACTATTCCAGATCTGCTCTATATTATATCAGGTTCATGCTTTTTCATAATAAAGGTCAGATCTATGCTTGTGTTTTCCATATCTTGAGTATTGTTTTGATCTTGCATGTATTGGGTAGAGCTTATATGAACCTTGTCTAAATAACTGAAACAAACCCTAAGGCTGAAACTTCAATAGCCACATGCACATCAAATAATCAATAAACACATCAGTGGTAGTTAGTGGTTTCAAGCAAAAAAATTGGCTTGAGATCATTACAGTGGTATCAGAGCTCTAATCCTCTCAACCTATGAGGATTAGCGCATGCATAGGTACAATGGTATTTACATGGGCAGAAAGAAGAAACAGGCAAGTGAAACAGACGTCGAAATGGAGGGTTCAAGTGAGGAAGGTGAACCCCAGGGCTTGGCCTACTTAGCAAGACAATTCAATAAATCCATAAACCAAACAGAAAGTAAATTGGTCACCCACCTACAGGAGAACTATGACATAACCTGCAGAGGACAAGCCGAAATTACTGAGACCTCGAAAAAGGTAGATGATAACTTAAGGAAGGTGGATGAGAACAAGACTAAGATAGTCGATCTATTGCTGCAGATAACTCATAAGGGGAAAGGTCCAGAGATATATGAAAATAGAGAGACCGATGGTTCATAGGGTGGAAACAGGTACAATCCAAAATAGGCTCCCAGATATAACCTTGAGCAGATCCCCTATCATCAGTCTGAAGGGAGCCATGAAGGAGTCACCCCACAGGGGAAAATGGGTAGCAGGGCTACTTCTAGACCATACTTACCCATGTTCACAGATGGACAGGCATAGCAAGAATAGGTGGATGATTTTCTGGAGCATATGGTTCAGTGTACCAGGGAGTACCATGAGCTAGACTTGGGCATTCAGAGACAGATGTCCTTGGAGCAATACTGCCAGCTTAAGTTCAAAAATAAACCTAGGCCGAACCACAGGAGCAATTATGAATTGGAATGAAAAATGGGAAAGATAGAGATCCCATACTTTGATGGTACGGCCAATATGACAACACAGGCATGGGTACAAAAGCTGGATACTTATCTACGGCTTAACCCCATGAGAGAGATAGAAGCCATCAAGTTTTCCACCATGTACTTGGATGGAAAAGCTCATGATTGGTGGTACCATGGATTGATCACACTAGGCCACAGTCAGATCATGGCATACATAGACTTCACTTAGAGGCTCATTGATCATTTTGATCAGGGGGATCCGGAGTTGCATTTTAGGGAGCTCACACATCTCAGACAGACAGGTGCACCAGAGGTATACATTGAAGAATTTCAGAGGCTAGTTGTCATGGTGCAAGACATCTCATCAACCAGACTTATGGTGTTGTTTATTGAAGGGTTGATGGAAGCCTTGAAGGGTTGGGTGAAGGATTTCAAGCCCACCAATCTACAGGATGCCATTTGGAGGACGAGGGACCTAGGACTAGCTTCCAAACCAAAATTTGTCCCTAGACCACCTCTTAACACTGGAGGAAGAGATCAAAGACCTCCTGTGAACCCGGGAGGACGTGACCCAAGGGGGTTTGATAGGGGTTGTGGCAGAATAGATGAAAACACTAGGAAGGAACTAAGAAGGAAGCAAATCTGCTTCAGATGCAAAGAACGATCGAACCCATCACACAAGTGCATGGGACATGGCCAAGTACACTACATAGAGGTGACTTCAGATAATGAGGAGGAGGAAGATTATGGTCAAATACAGAACATAGAGGTCGAAACCACAGGGGCAGCAGAAGAAGAGATTCTAGAACAGGACAGTACGGCTGGGGGGAAGGCCACCTTGGCATCTATCAGTGGGGTGCCCAAATTCAACATCTTCAGGATGAGGGGGGTCTTGCAAGGACAGAGAGTGTTCGTATTGATTGATGGGGGAGCCTCTCACAACTTCATTGATGCAACATTGTTGAAGAGGAGACATATACCCACAGTAGAATTTGAAGGGTTCAAGATAGAATTGGCATGTGGTAGCACTATGCCCTATGACAGGTATATTCCAGGTATAAAGCTCACCTTGGGAAGGCATGAGCTAATACATGATATCTATGTGATGAACCTTCCGGACACTAACATCATCCTAGGAGTACAGTGGCTCAACACATTAGGGCCTATCACCACCAATTACAAGACCATGGAGATGTCTTTTGCAGAAGAGGGAGGATGAAAGGTAGTGCTCAGAGGCATGACAGGTAACTCTGCTAGGGTGGTTACGTCCAAGAGGATGGAAGCTATCTTCAGGAGAGAGGAAATTGTGTATGCAGCTGAATGTAGGATTTTGGCACGTGTGGATGAGAAGGGTAAGTTGCACTACAGTGATAACCCTAATTTGCACCAGACATGCTTACCTGGCATCAGGCCATCTCAGATTCCTTCTTTGCCAAAACACTGTTGAACAACTCTTCTTAAAAACCCTTTTTATAAAGGCCCACGTGCTCTGCTACATTACTGCACACGTGTACACGCTAGCTAACCCAAGACAGCCTGTGTGTACCTACAAAAGAATGAAAAAAATAAAGTTGTTGACGGAACACACAGATTTGGGTAAGTTAACTAAACCTTTCGGCCATGCATGGCTGAAAATTCGACCAAATACCTAGCTTCTTCTAACCTATAAAAGAAGGGTTAGGGGTCCCATTTGGAAGAGGAGAATCATAGTAAAGAAACTATAACTGATTTCACATTCCCTTTGTCCATCCTTGTGCAAAGAGAAGTATAGAGAAAAAAAGTTGGAGGATAGTTGAAGAGGAGCCCAGGACCAGGTTCTTGGAGCAGTGGTCGGATTCATCATTGTAAGTTGATTTATTGAAGTTAATAATAAAGAAGTACTTTTCCTGTCCCACCATATGAGGTTTCATGGTTTATTGCATACATGTTGATTAAATCTCTAACCCATTAATCTGTAGATCAAATGCATGTGAATTTCTTTGTTTGTCTTGTGTGAATGCAGGTCAACCTTGGAAGGAGAGTTGCATTCAAAGAGAGACCAAGCGTGAAGAAGGATTGATATCAAATGCTCGAAATAAGGTATGCTCACTTGATCTTCTTAACTACGTATTTGCTTAAGAATAATGGGGATTAGGTCTGGGATGACGGTAGAAAGTAGGAATCTTTAGGTCTTTTCTGCATGCATGATAAAACCCTAAGTGCTAGTCCGTAGAGGGATTTCCCACTCACAATAGAATTGGCTACCATATTGGGGATCTCTAGGGTTTCTAGGAATATTTTTTGGGTATTCTTAAAAACTGGTTTCATTCCTTGTTTTTAAAGTTTCTGCAAAAGTCTGAGCTAACAGAGATTCTAGTCTTCCATACCAGTTATCTTTGTTTCCTTGCTTGACTGCATTTTTTTTCTTTTCTGAGACCCACAGAGGTACACACAGCCTGTATAAGGTCTGCACGCGTGTACCTGCGCCCTCCCTTCTCACAGCCCGCGTGTACACGCTAGTTGAGGAAGTGTCAGTCACATGTATGATTCCAAAAAATTTCTTTTAGAGAGGCAGTCATCCTCTCCCTTGTCAGAAATAGTCCTTCTCAGGGGTTTTCTGGAACTCTTTCTAGTCTTTGTTGTTTGTAGTCTATATCTTAGGTTTCACCTCATATTGGTTTGTTCTATGAAGTTTTCCTTGAATTGTTTTCTTTTTTCTATTAAAGTAAGTGTCTGAGTCTTCAAGAGATCCTGGTTCTCAGTACCAGTGGTCTCTGCCTGGGCTGGATTGCTTGGCCTTTCATTTGTCTCAGAGTTTCAGAGATACACGCGGCCTGTATAAGGATAGCACGTGTGTACACGCGCTCTGACTTTACACAGCTCGCGTGCACACGCTTGTTGTTGAACTATCAGCAGTGTTCTTGTGGAGAAATTTTTTGTTGAAGGTGAGGCAGTCATCCTTTCCTTTGACAAGATTTATACCTCTCAGGTTTTTGGATCTCTGTCATAGCGGTCAGTAACTTAGGTTTGATCACAGCAATAGCTTTCTTTTTCATTAAGAAGTTTTCCTCAAAATTTTATTTTATAGGGTTTTTAGACAAGTGTGAGAGTCCAATTTTAATTTGCTTGTGTGTGATTTTTAAAGTGACTTTGTGATCTGCGCTTAGGCTAAAAGTTTTCTTGGTTTTGACTTGTTGATATTTTTCCTTTTTGCTTTGTGAGCATTCAAATAAAAAAAAAAACTTTTATTTCTTTGTTTGGTTAAAAAGTGTTGTTTTGCATTAGTAACCAGGGAAAAGTATTTTTTTTCCATAAGTTCTTGACGGTTTACTTAGATCATAAGTAGCTCGTAGTCGAGTGAAATCCTGCTTTGAGTTTGTTGTTCAAAGATCTTAGAAAAATTTTAAGTTTGAAAAGTTGTTTAAGATTTGAGTTAAGTGAAGGTATTTTGTTTCCAACTTTCTGTTTATTTTGCTTTCATCTTTCAAACATCACTAGTTTCACTTTCATAACCTTTGACTTAAGACAAGCCATAAAAATTAATGCTAAATCTAAAATTCATTAGACTTTTTGTGTTTGTAGGGTCAACCAACTAGTTTAGGGTTAAGGCCTTGAATTAGGTTGGAGATGAAACTCTTCAAGGCCATTAAAATCAAACATTGGAGTCTGAGTTAGGGAGTGTCAAAGTCCAGTATCGTGAAAGTTATCCGGGACCCCCCTCTAACATAGGGGCTAAACACGAGGTCGTGTGCAGAAAGGTAGCAGAGATAACCCCTCCAAAGCTGAACCAGTTGTAGTGGAGAACACATATAGAAGGCTTGTCTGGGGATTCCGTCAATTGCATTTTCCACAGAGCTTCGTGGGTATTGAATCCGTTTGAGGTCCTCAGTTGTCTTCTGGACCACTTTCCTTCGATACCCTTGACAGGTTTTGGGCTCGATACCCTGCTCATTGTGGTCTACCCGACTTTCGATTGTACTCGCCTGGTGATTGTTCGCGCACTGGCAACCTAGTTGCCTATCTTTTTAGAGACATACACAGGTGATTGCGGGGGTATACCACGGTACCTAGGACAGACATCGGGCCATGCTTTGTAGAGTATACCCGGAGGGTGCTTCCGTGTTCAAGTTTCACTTGCACTGGTAAGTTGCTCTAGTGTTGGTTGTTGTAACTGTTCTTCCAATTAGTTTAGTGTTTGCTTGTTTTATCTTGGAGGGACTTTTTTAGTGTGTGTTGTTTTTTTGAACGAATAGAAAGCCCTAGGGTGTCTTTGATTTTCTCACACAGTGGAGGATCACGAGCTCCGCCAGTCACGAAGGCTTCTGAGCCTATCACCGGTTACACTGGAGCCACCTCCGCCACCACTAAGGCGAAAGCTAGACCAACAAGGGTCTTTTGAAGCAACCAGGTCACAAGAACTTGTACCCGACCAACATCCGGAGGAAACGACCATTTTAAACTTTGGAGCGAAAGCTCTTAGTCCATCTAAAACTTCAACCACTGATCTTTTGACACCCATCATCATATTGATTCACCCTTATGAGTTCTAGACAGTGTCACACGCAGCAATGGAAACAAATGATGTCACTCCTTCTAGGAATTCTTCAATTCCCACTACGGTTAGCACCACAGGAGAGTTTCCACCTCCTAACCCACCGTCACCGGTCCAAGCCACCATGGTATCGATCGCCTCCACCTCACGCAGTGGTCCGATCCTGTCTATGGCAGGGGACACAACCCCTTTCACACCAAGTGCGACAGGCCCTCTGTTCTCATACGAGATGCCTAGCTCAGGTACAAGTCTTGTACTTCACTACTCCACTCCACAGACTTCAGGTCTAGGGGCAAGGAGCTCTAACGCTCCTCTAAAAGGCCACATGGGGGGCACTTCAGCTCCTTTTAACGCTTTCCCTTACGGGGGAGTTCATATACCTCCTTCGTCCCCTTCGCTCGGTGGTACCCACCAGTAGTCCGTCGGGCCACCTACACACCATAGTTTATTTGGAGCAGGGAGTCAAGGACCACCTTCGCATAATATGCCGGTAGGTTCGACATTGTTTTCTTTGTTCAATGCGTTTGGTAACAACTCTTTCTCGTCAGCTGCTTTCCCGAATGGGGGCAATTCCGGTTATGGACAACCTATTCCTATGCAGGGTACTATTCCTGCACAGGGGGCAAACCCAGGAACTTCTTCCGCATCAGGGCCTTGGAATTCTTGGTAGGGATCAGTTCCCTCGTCAAGAATGTTGATCTGGGGCAATTCTTTTCACAACCAATGGAACCCCAGACCAGGTACTATGCCTATCCCCATGGGATCGGCATGGGGCAATCCTTCCCAAAGTCCTCCGAATGTAATGCATGCCCAACCGTCTACGTCCTATTTTGGGAATTAGCCGATGATGTCTCCTCACACACAGAACCCATACGCTAGTCATGGCCATGGTTTTTACCAAAACCCAGGCCAACAACCGAACGTTTCTTGACAACCTGGTGCCAGTCAAACTCCAGGTCCCTTTTTCCATGTTCATCACCAACAACCCAAACTACCTTTTCTGATAACTTTGCATTTGCCAGACTTAACAAGGTTGTTGAATGACCCTATCTGTCATGATCCACGTTGGTCCCCTATGCCGACGAAGTTGCCTTTGGACATACCAAAGTTCGAAGCCAAGCCTAACGAAGATCCAGGAGATCATGTGACCACCTTCCATCTTTGGTGCTCGTCTAACTCGTTGAAAGATGACTCTGTACAGTTGTGATTGTTTCAACGTATTGTCATTGGGAGTGCTGCGAAATGGTACATTGAGCTCAACTGCTCAAGATACTCTTCCTTCGGTGAATTGGCAATGGCTTTCCTAAACCATTTCCAATTACCTGTGAGATACGATGCTGGCACAGAATTGCTGGCCAATTTCGCATAGACAAAAGTGGACCATATCTTTGATCACATCTGAGAATGGAGATGCCGAAAGAGTTTAATTAAGATGTCAGTCCCACCCGCTTTCCTGCTCGAGTGGTTCCTTAAGTCTTTGGTCCCATAGTTATCCAAGGACATCGTGACGTCGTGAGTGTTTTCTGAAGAAGACGCCATCATGAGAGTTCAACAGCTTGAGCTAATCTGTTCTCAGTCCGGTTTATTATATGAGATCTTGACAGATGCGCCACACTCAATACTTGATAAAATTAGACAGAGAGTTGGACCACATGCCAATGGTATTGTTGGTTCAGCACAAACAAAGTCCGCTGAGCAATTGACGAAGCAATTGCAGCAATTGTCTATACAACACATAGCAGCCAGCCAAACTACTGTTTTGGATGCTCCCCCTACTAAAACGTCAAATGTACACACAGTGCAATCGACAAATCCAAAGGCCACCCAACATCCTGAAGGAAAGAAAAAACAACGAAAGAAGGGTAAGGGGGATAAGAAACCCACTAATAATGCTGGTGGGGGCAACACTGAGAAACGAAAGACGAGGTATCCATGCAACCTATGCGCAGAAGACCACACGACCCACCAATGTCCTCGGCTTGCAGAGGCCCAAAAGTTTGTGACACAGCAACAGCCTGTCGTGTTAACCAATCCATTTCAACATGGGCAAAACCTAACCCACGCCTCTATAAGCGCGGAAGGGGGTAGTCAAGGAACCTCTCTGTCTTCGAACAATCCCGCATCTGTGAATGTGTATATGATGAAGGGTGATTCTTTTATATCGACTAGAGCGCATGACTACAATAAACCAAGCACTTCTGAGAAGGGCAAAGAAGCCGAACTCCCATCTCTTCCTCTACAGATCGAGAAGACTTTGGGTGAAACAATGACACGCATCCCAAAAGGCGTGTTCAAAAAAGATTCTCACAACCCAAATGCAAGGGCCGCCTAGAACTATTATGTGGTGGAGGATTTGTCTCAAACCCCTTGTGCGATGTCCGCTTTGGAGGTCCTCCAAAGCTTCCCTTCCCAAAGGAAAGCTTTGTTAGCTTCTTTAGGATCTACCGAGACTTGTAATCAGGGTACCATCATGCTGGATACAACCGACTTAAAACCTCGTCTGCCTTACCATGTAGCGTTTCATATAGTAGTGGCTAATCCCACAAAAAATTTTACTCGGAATATTTTTCGCACAGTGGTTGATGAGGGCGCCTCGACATGCGTTATGTCATTGGCATGTTGGAAGGCCATTGGCCAGCCCGTTTTGTCTCCGTCACCTACTCTTCTCACTGCTTTCAACGGTCATTCGTTCCAACCACATGGTATCATTCCCTCTTTCCCCGTGAAGTTATGAGGGAAGACTGTGTGCATCGAGGTAGAAGTAGTCGACGCGTCCCTCGACTACAATCTCTTATTAAGAAGGAGTTGGACTTACACCATGCAAGCAGTGGTTGCTACAGTTTTCTGGGTCTTGCTGTTTCCACATGAGGACCGGATTGTAACCATTGATCAGTTGTCTTTCTCCAGACCTGACCCTTCATTGGGGGTATCCGCGGTCCCGATGATTGATAATCCCCAACCAGGCATAGTCAATGTAGGGGTTGGTTTGTGCCCATCTTTGATGGGTACCTTCGATTACCTGCCCCCTCAAGGCGATGTCAAGTTCATATCCGACCACCATAAGGTGGAGATTTTCCAAGTTTCGTCGTTTCGCATGACTTACTTCAATTATTCGTGGATACTTCCTTCTCCATCGGCCACAATGGAAGGGACAGGGCACCCGGGCATGTCCATGCCCTTGTCTGCAACTGAAGTAGTGTACTCTTTAGTCCAGCAAGCTTCGGCCGACACAGATCCAAATTCTACACAAGAGTTAGATCCGCCTCTAGAATCTATTTGGGCTCAAGGTTCTCTCACTGACACCGATTCGTTAGACTTAGTCTTGCCCTCCGACGAAGCAGTAATTGAAGCAATGACTAGTCCAAACAAACCCTGGGACGATCTCCATCACATATCATACTTCCTCCCAGAGTTAAGCAGAATCAAAGCCAGAGAATTCACCTTGACTATGACTGGAGATAGGACTTGTCCTATTAATCCCTTAGCTACACAGGAGGTTTATGCCGAGGGTAATATGAAAACCATCGTTGAAACCATACCGATCAATATCTCCAGAACCCCTAGCATCGTGGAGAATGTTTTTGTCGGAGCCGAATGCTCCCCCAGAGAGATTCAAATCTACACAGATCTATTTAAATAATTATGCGACGCTTTTGCCTGGTTTTACGAGGAAATGCCAAGCATCGATCCAAAAATAGTGAAACATGAAAACACAACTTATCCAGATGCCAAGCCTGTTCGGTAGAAGCTTCGTCCAGTTAATCCCAGGAAAGCAACAACCATTAAGGTTGAAGTTGAGAAACTGCTAAAAGCCGTTTTTATCTATCCTATCCATTTGACCCAATGGGTGTCAAATCCTGTGCCGGTCAATAAGAAACAGGGCACGATTTGTGTATGTACGGACTTCCGTGATTTGAACAAGGCCTATCCAAAAGATAATTTTCCCACACCATTCATTGACCAAATAATTGATGAATGTGCAGGTTGCAAGGCCTTCTCTTTCATGGATGGTTTTTCAGGATATAATCAAATACAAATCAAACCTGAAGACCAGCACAAAACGACATTCATTTGTCCATGGGGTACATTTGCGTATCGTAAGATTCCCTTTGGTCTAAAAAATGTTAGAGCGACCTTTCAGTGGGCCATGTCTTTTTCTTTCCATGATCTCAAGCACATAGTCAAGGCCTATTTAGATGATTTAACATCTCGATCTCGCAAGAGAACGGATCATCCCACACACCTCTGACTTATCTTTGAGCAATGTCGCTACTTCCGGATTCGCTTGAATCCAAACAAGCGCAGCTTTTGCGTAACATCAGGACGTTTGGTAGGTTTCATAGTGTCAACAACATGGATCATGGTCGATCCTCTCAAGGTTGAGGCAATAATTCAGTTGCCTCCCCCGCGCACAATCCTTCAACTTCAGAGTCTACAGGGCAAGGTGAATTTTTTAAGGCATTTCATCGCTAACTATGTCGAGCTCACAAAGGAATTTATGCGCTTACTGAAGAAAGATATTCCTTTTTATTGGGACGATGCCACTCAATGCTCTTTCGAAGCGTTGAAACATGCCCTCACAACTGCCCCTCTGCTTCGGCCACCTAACTATAACAAAGATTTCTTATTATACCTGGCTGCAGCAGAGTCAACCATCGGCAAGGTCTTAGTTCAGGAAGATGAATTGTTCTCATAATATGTGATCTATTACCTGAGCCGAGGCCTAGTCGGACCAGAACACAATTATTCTCGTATTGAAAAACTTGCATTGGCAGCAGTCCATGCTATTCAACAGTTTCATCATTATGTTCTATTTCGCAAGACCACCGTCATTGTTGTTGTGAATCCATTTCAGTACATGTTGACACGATGGGTAATAGGCGAAAACATCAGTAGATGGATAGTCGTCCTCCAGGAATTTGACTTAGATTTCGTTTCAGCGAAATCCAAAAAGTCGTTGGTCTTCGCAGAACTTATTTCAGAACTTCCAGTTGAGTTAGGTGATGTTGTGCTCGAAGAGAGGAGATATGTTTTTGATCACATCTTCGAATCCCTGGTACGGAGATATACTTATCTATCTCCAGACTTTGAAGTGCCGCATATCTGCTTCTCGTGATGAACGTTGCCGTATATGCCATCAAGCCAAGAATTATCTCATTCTTGACGATATGTTGTATCGAAGAGGTGTAGACTGCATCTTGCACCGATGTCTCACGCACGAAGAAACAATTATCATTCTTAATGATTGCCATACCAGAGCATGTGACTGTCATTTTTCTGGGTTGGAAACAACCCAAAATATTTTACGAGCAGGTTACTTCTGGCCGACACTAATCAAAGATTATATCGAATCGGTCAAGAAGTGTTACCCGTGTCAGATCTTCTCTCGGAAGATGAGGGCACATCCCTCTCCCATGTTTCCTGTCATCATAGTTGATCCCTTCACCAAATGGGGGATTGATTACACTACATGCAACCCTCCTTCAGCAAGGGGGCACCATTATATCATTGTAGCCGTAGACTACTTCACGAAGTGGGTCGAAGCTATGCCAACGTTTAAAGATGACGGAGAGACTGTGGATCTCTTTTTATTCAACCAGATAATAGCAAGGTTCAGCGTCCCGAGAGATATTGTCACTGACAATGGCAGTCACTTTCAGAACCAAATGATGACTGAGTTAACATCAAAGCTTGGGTTGCGACAAGAACATTCGTCACCCTACTACCCCCAAGCAAATGGTTAGGTGGAAGCTGTAAATAAATCTCTTAAGACCATCCTACAACGAACGATCAACTCACCCAAGTCAAATTGGCATTTGATGTTATACTCGGCATTATGGGTTTACCGAACGTCTGTTAAGACTGCAACCGGTTTCTCACCTTTTCAACTCATTTACGAGCTGGAAGCAGTCTTGCTTATCGAATGTCAGATCCCGTCCCTAAAGTTGGCAGTACAGTTATTGCCAGACACTTCTCCACTTGAAAAACGGTTATTATACCTTGAGTGGCTCAATGAGCAGCATTGTGATGCGGTCTTGACCAACGAGAATCACAAACATAAATTCAAGTGTCAGTATGATCGGTTCGTTTGTCCTCGGATTTTCTCTGAAGGCGACCTTGTCTTGGTCTATGACCAAGATAAGGACCCCCTGAAGGCAGGAAAATTCAAACCAATGTGGTTCAGACCTTTCATCATAAAAGAGGTTCTAAAAAAGGGCGCTTATCATCTAGTTGACTTTGAGGGAAATGCTTTGGTAGAGCCTAGAAATGGGCTCTACCTTAAGAAGTACTACTCATAGGTAGGTCACCATGGGTAACTTTTTGTAACATATGTATAGTCTTTGTACTATTACTTTCTAGTTTCTTTTAGTATTATGGACGTGTCTTTTTTTATGTTATCTTTCATCACTGTGGCAGATGTCAAGTGAGTCAGAGGTGTTCATTGGGTATGCAGATGGTACTAGCCGGCACACTCGGAGGCTTGCCTCTACAGCTTGGGTAATTTTTACACCTCGAGGCCAGTTATTATCATCCAGAGGTATATGCTTAGGTGACACTACAAACAATGTCGTCGAGTACAATACAGTTATTGAGTTGCTTCATGACACCCTGTCATTTGGTATCTCTCATCTCCAGGTCTATTTAGACGCTCAGTTGGTTGTGTCTCAGTTAAATAGAGTCGACCGTGTTCATGATCCGACTTTACACCGACGATTCCTTAGGGTACGTCTCTTAGAACGAAGCTTTGATTATATTACATATTTTCATGTTCCTAGGAGATTAAACCAAATTACAGATACTCTAGCTAATTAAATTTTAGATTGGCATCTTGCACACATATAAAAAGACATACACATAAACATGTAAATACATTTTTAAAGGCAAACATGATCCATAAGACACAAAAAGACATAAAAATCCATATATAATATCATAATCATCATAGTACATAGGTGGATGCAAGCGCCTCAAAAGTATGACCAGTAACAAGTCATGGGGCTTATGCCCTCAAAAAATATATACAAGTAGTGCTCTCGGCACGTGAAAAGTCTACACTAACTAAGGTTAGGGCCTATGGGTCATGTTGTAATGATCAACAGCGTTTTCCAAACACTGAAACAGTTGGACCCACATCCGTGGTTCCCCCACTACATGAGGCTGCATAGATGGTGGCAGATCCTCAATCTCTACCATAGGGACTGTGCGGGTGAGCGAGGTAAAGTTTCGCTCGACTCGTCTCAAAACCCTCTCAGCCTCACCGGCTGGAAACTCTCCTACTA
>JASDQU010105676.1:28510-74657 GCA_032191745.1 Picea mariana
CTAGATTTGTGTTCCTAAGCTAGCCGTTTTGCCAAGTAAGTCTTAGAGAGAGAAGAGGAAGCTTTAGGCCTAGCTTTAGCTACACCTAGGTAAGTCTTTCCTTCTTAGGGTTTAGGGTTGGTGGCCTTGCCATAGCAACACCATCAAACCCTAGCTCTCTTGTCTTTAAGTTTGAATCCTTCCTAAACCATTAGTCTCATCTCCATTGACTCCATTAACCCAAGGCACTAGTCTAGAAACTCTTGCTTGAGCTTGTTATGCCTTAAACTCTTTCAAACTACCTCTAAATTGCAACCCTAACTAACCTAGCGTCTAACCCTAGCTAGTTTTAAGACTAACCCTAAGCTGATAACGTTTGGCCTTAATTGAAATTTTGCTTGGATAGAAAGGTGTGGCCTTGTTATCCCTTCATAGCCGTGGAATTGTATTACCCTTTTGCTGGTTGAATTTGTCAAAACGTCAATCCTTGGCTAGCTAACCTGCAGACAACAAAAGGTATATAGGTGACATCACACCCTTTAGCTTTCTTGCTTATGCTTATAACGTTGCGATGTTTGTCATCTATTATAATAGACATTGAGTTATTGATTGTGTTTGTATGCTGATTTGCCTAAACATTTCACTCAATTGTCTTAAATTTTGACCTAAGTTTATGCTTGACGTCACACCTTTGCAGCAACAATATAGGTGACGCAGCAAACTTATCTTTATAAGCTGATTTGGGATGTTTGTTGCATTAATGATATAATATAAGGTTTAATTGTGAACATTGAATGCTCTAATCCCTTGGTGTTCTTATTGAAAGAAGTAATATTAATCATATGACTTTGTTTAGCAATCATTGACTTCATCAATAATTGCACTTGATCATTTGCTCATATTTAATTAGAAGATAGTCATACATATCATGAAGTACTAACCCACTGCAAAGCATATATTCTAGTTATTTGTTTTGTCTCGCAAACAGGTGCATCTTCAGTGGATCTTTCTTCTTGACTATCTCATTTGGGCAGCAATCTGTGAAAGGGAACTTCTTTGAGTTGGTCCTTTATCCTTTAGCCTTTCATTAACCCAGATTGCTTAGGGACGTCTCCCTTGGACTAGCCCTCCTAAATAGAAAGAGCCCCCCATCGAGGTGACAGTGGGTGGGGAAGCTCCTGTTACGCCGGTTTTAAGCCCTGACTCAAGCTCCTTAGACCTTTCCTACAAACCGTGCGATAACAGGACTCATTGGCCCTTCCACCACCCTGTCGTGGTAGTAACACTGCCCATCTGCAAACCGCAGGTAGAGAGGCCTGATGTCCTCATACCACCACTCGAGGACTGAAACTCAGAACTCTTTCAAAGAAGAAAGAGCATAGAATCATCCCGAGCCTGAAGTTCCTCTGCATCCACGACCAACAATATGTCAGCTGCCTCTTCATACAATCTAGCAGTGTAGTGCTCCAGTCAAATATTTGTGCATTTAAGCATTGGACTGCACAGTTCATCTGTGCATGGGAAGCCTGATGTAGAGATGCATAATCAAACATCCTCCCAATAAGCAACACAATTTCCTATAGTGATAAGTCCGTGATCTTGCTTATGGGCACCTGTGAGCTCGATCGGTCTGTACTAGCCTCACAATAAATTCCTATCAATTCCGATATGTTATGAGGCCCCGAAGGAAATGTCCGGAAATTGACTGGTTCCCCTCTCCTGGAGAGGCCAGTCAAAAAATATATGTCCTCTGTCGTAGGCACTAGTGACTGCCCCTCTAACATAAAGGCCTCTGTGTCAGGATGCCAATAATCAACCAAGGCATTCAGTATCCTAGGTTGTGCCCGCATGAAAGGGCATAGGAAGAACTTGAGCAGCCCACATTCCATTAAGGCAACAACAACATTGGGGTCTTCCCTGACCAACTCACTAACCTCCTCATGCTCTCTTTCCCTCCAGTGAACATACATCTTGCAAAACACCAAGTTCAGGAGCTCTCTTTCCCTCCAGTGAACATACATCCTGCAAAACACCAAGTTCAGGAGGGTTAACCCTTGTTTTTCTAAATTTTTTCATTAAATAAAGGGGTCCACGTGGGCTGTAATGATGATAGTCGCGTGTACACAGGTGCAGTTTTTTCTCTGCCCGAATGTACACGCGGCCTGTCATAAGACAACATGTGTGGACCTAGGGTCGACCTTTTGAAGATCGACGCCCCCCCAAAACTTGAAACCAAAAGCATAAATAAAGATTTAAATTGCAAGAGGAGAGAGTTTATACTTACTTGGTCCAGACGGATGGTCGTTTTTTCCACTGTAGCTCCCGGAATCACCACTTTTATCAAAGGGGTTTTTTTGCTCCAGAGTCAATTTCCAAATCAACAATGGTGATAATGAGCTTCCAGCTTCTATTTATAGACTTTTTGGCCCCTTTTTGTCACTTTTTTTGCCCCCCTTATCATTTTCTTTAAACTGAAAACCATTTAGAGTGATTCAGGAGTTGCGTTGGAAGGGTATGATCGGGTATTAGGACATTTTTTGGAGTTTTGGGTCACTTTTGACGGTCCGTGGGAAAAACCTCAGATGATCAACTTGAGCATGTAGCTTAGGTTTCCACCCCGACTTTTGTATCTCATTGTCTTTATCCCTTTGCCATAGGATCGATCCCATTATGTTGCGACACAGAACCATCATTGTTTCTTTAGAAGTGTCGCGATTTGGTGGTAAAGCTTACCGGAACATGGATGCCCTAGGTAGATCCTGGTTGTGTTATGGTGTCCATGCTGTCACTAATGAATGTAGGCTCGGGAGTCCTTTTTGTTTTTCCTGATTACGAGTTTGAGTCTCATTTGCATGATTCCTTTTCACTCTTGACCTCACCCTCGGGACTCCCAAAAAACATAACGGGTCTTCTTTTAAGCCCTTTCAGACCCTCTAAATATGAAAAGATTGTCGAACAATCTTGTGGCCTTTCACACTCGTTAAACTGAAATTTGAAGTCATGTCTATCTGGCGGTATTTTACCCTTTTTCGATCCGGACGGTCAATTGTACGAACAAAGGTATACTCTAAGGAACTTCAGTTCTCTAGAAGAGTACTCTCAGGTATCATTTTAACCCTTTTTCGGGCCCGAGGGACTAAATGTACGAAAAAGGAACCCCCACGGAGTCCATAGTTAAGCTCTTTTCAGACTCCCTAAAATTGAAAAGATCGTTGAGGGACCTTATTCTTTCACACTCGTTAAAATGGTTCAGAAGAACATTCCTGACGGAGTCCATAGTTAAGTTTTTTTCAGACTCCTTAAAAATGAAAAAATGGCCGAGTGATCTTGTCTTTATCACACTCGTTAAAATGGTTTTGAATAGACGTCTTTTTGGTGCTAGTTTACCCCTTTTTCGAATCGACTAGACTACCTTCGAAAAAGGTACCCCAGTGGAGTCTCCTTTTACGTTTTTTCAAACTCTCTAAATATGAAAAACCGCCGAGCTTACCTTCTCTGGGCTCGTTAAACTCACATCGAAGGACGTTACCATTGTGTGTTGTATTAATCGCATTTGCATGCCCACGTCTTTGGCCTAATGTCGGATCCATGTTGCTCTCAACTGAACCATCTAAAGCATGTCTTATACGCAAGCCTTGTAGCACTTTGCCTCTGCGTCTTGACACCTTTGGCCCCTGGAGGATTTTTCCCGAGTGTCCTTACTTTGAACATCAGTCTTGTCCCTGCGCCCTGAACTTGTATGTTTGCAACACTCATTTCTCCTTTGTAATGTAACATTCTTTATTATTTTTCCAAAATTATTGAAAAAAGACCAAAAAAATCAAATATACCCCAAAAAGAGGAAGGGAAAAGTATTTTCTTTTTATTGGCAGCACAATGAGTCTCCCTTGGATAAAGCACATATGTCCATTTGTTCGTCAAACTCTGGGATTTAATAAGACCTTATGAAGTTGTTCTTGCTACATAGAGCTGTGTCCTCCTCCGTTTGGTTATTCTTCCAAACATATGGAGAGTTCTTGTTGCCTCCTACCTTGTAAACTTATGTTAATGCCATGCTACTTGAGTCTCATCATTTGTCGTGCTATTGTCCAAGGGATGTTGTTACCAAGCCTGAGTCGGCCCCTCTGCAGTTTGTCTCTTGCCCTCATACCCGACCATCCTGAATGTCCAATCAAGTCTTTGTTTGAAATCAATGAAGCCTTCAGTGTGATCATCAAGATTCTCTAGTCCTTGACCGACAAGCCATCGAAGACCTCTGGGTAGTGAAGTCGTGCACTCATATTACACTCCTACCCGAGTTTTGAAGATTTTGAAGTTGTTGCTCGAGCTCTGAAGACCTCATCTCTAGCCATCATGCCTTATCAGCTTCTAGAAGATGGATACTCTACATGTATATATTTTTGATTTCAAGATGTAGCTCCGTTGTGTATTGCTCATGGCTACACTTTATATAGTTATATGACATGGATCTACAGTGTATTTGATTGGTAGCCATGATTTTATTTTATCTTGAGCATGGGTATGCCCGCCTCGGTGAGACAATTATTATTTTGCAGACGACACCTCCCGATTTCTGGTGTCTGGGCTCACTTGTTCAGCACATTGGTGAAGATTGTTAATGTATTTCAGCCATCAGATGCTCTTCTGACCTCTCACATTAGGGGGCATCTGTTATAACGCTAATTTACACCAGACATGCTTACCTGGCATCAGGCCATCTCAGATTCCTTCTTTGCCAAAACACTGCTAAACAACTCTTCTTAAAAAACCCTTTTATAAAGGCCCACGCGCTCTGCTACATTACTACATGCGTGTACATGCTAGCTGACCCAAGACAGCCCGCGTGTACCTACAAAAACACGAAAAAAGGAAAGTTGTTGACGGAACACACAACTTTGGGTAAGTTAATTAAACCTTTCGGCCATGCATGGCCGAAAATTTGACCAAGTACCTAGCTTCTTCTAGCCTATAAAAGAAGGGTTAGGGGTCCCATTTGGAAGAGGAGAATCATAGTAAAGAAACTATACCCGATTGTGCATTCCCTTTGTCCCAAACTTTAGCCATCCTTGTGCAAAGAGAAGTATAGAGCAAAGAAGTTGGAGGACAGTTAAAGAGGAGCCTAGGACCGGGTTCATGGAGCAGTGACCGGATTCATCATTGTAAGTTGATTTATTGAAGTTAATAATAAAGAAGTATTTTTCCCGTCCCACCATATGAGGTTTCATGGTTTATTGCATACATGTTGATTAAATCTCTAACCCATTAATCTGTAGATCAAATACATGTGGAGTTCTTTGTTTGTCTTGTGTGAATGCAGGTCAGCCTTGGGAGGAGAGCTGCAGTCAAAGAGCGACCAAGCGTGAAGAATGATTGATATCAAATGCCTGAAATAAGGTATGCTTACTTGATCTTCTTAACTACGTATTTACTTAAGCATAAGGGGGATTAGGTCTGGGATGACGGTAGAAAGTAGGAATCTTTAGGTCTTTTCTGCATGCATGATAAAACCCTAAGTGCTAGTCCGTAGAGGGATTTCCCACTCACAACAACTACACCCCAGAGATCAAAGAGATCCTTGATAGGCACCACAAGGTGTTTGGGCCGATTCCTCAAGGGGTGCCACCAGATAGGGGGTTTGAACACATCATTGAACTAGAGGCAGGGGCTAAACCAGTCATCACCACACCATATAGGCATCCAAGGAAGTATAAAGACGAGATAGAGAAGGCCATTAGGGAGCTTCTAGACATGGGACACATCAGGCCAAGCTCTAGCCCTTTTGCTTCTTCAGTAGTCTTGGTCAAGAAGAAGGATGGGATGATGCGGATGTGCATTGACTTCCGGGCCTTAAATAAAATGACGATAAAAAACAAGTACCCTATACCCAAGATTGATGAGTTGCTTGACGAACTGCATGGAGTTGTCTACTTCACAAAGATTGACCTTCGTTCGGGCTACCATCAAATCAAGATGAGGGAGGAGGATATCTCAAAAACAACTTTCAGGTGTCACTACGACCATTATGAGTTCTTGGTAATGCCCTTCAGGTTAACCAATGCCCCAGCCACGTTTCAGTCTTGCATGAATCATGTGTTCAACAAACAACTAAGGAAACACTTGCTAGTATTCTTTGATGACCTGCTCATTTACAACAAGACGTGGGAGGAACACCTTCGGCATGTGGACCAAATCCTGTCAATCATAGAGGAACAGTCACTGTATGCTAAGGAATCCAGGTGTGAGTTTCGGATGATAGAGGTACTCTACTTGGGACACATCATAGGAGCAAAGGGGGTACAGGTACATCAGGAAAAAATAACAGCCATTATGGAGTGGCCTACTCCTAAGACACTCATAGAGTTAAGGGGATTCCTAGGCATATGCACGTACTACAGGAAAATTGTCAAGGGATTTTCTCAACTGTGTGCACCCTTGACTGATTTAACTAAAAAGGGGGCCTTCAAATGGAGTGAAGAAGCTCAAGCCACGATGGAGAAAATGAAAAAGGTAATGAGCACATGCCCAGTTCTAGCCCTTCCAGATTTCAGCCTGCCTTTCACCTTGGAGTGTGATGCCTCGGGAGAAGGTATAAGGGTCGTACTGATGCAAAATAGGCACCCTCTTGCCTATAAAAGTCGAAAACTCAGGGGCCCTGAACTGATTTACAACATTTATGACAAAGAAATGTTGGTTGTCATGCATGCACTAGCCAAATTTTGACAATATTTGGTAGGTGCATGGTTTGTGGTCAAATCAGATCATAACAGTCTTAAATACCTATTGGAGCAGAAGGATTTGAATGAAAGGCAACAAAAATGGGTAAGAAAAATATAGACCTACGACTTTGACATTGAATTCGTCAAAGGGAAGAACAACGTAGTGGTGGATGCATTATCCAGGAGGCCATCCATTTTCTCCATGACAGGTATGTCAGTTGACTGGAAGGACCACTTGGTGGTGGAATATGCAAAGGATCAGTTCGCTTGCCAGCTATTGGATGGACAGATACAGGATGATAACTTCAGGGTCGTGAAGGACCTCATCTACTACAAGGGCCTAATTTTCTTGGTTTCTAGATCGGCTTTCAAAGCCAAGGTATTACATGCATGCCATAACTCACCAGTGGCAGGGCACCAAGGGATTAGTAAGACATATAGACAGGTGAGAGAGAGGTTCTCATGGAAGGGCCTCAAGGAAGATGTGATTAAGCATGTCAAAGAGTGCACTACATGCCAAGAGAACAAGGATGAGCACACTCACCCAGCAGGACTGCTACAACCCTTGCCCATTCCAGAGCACAAGTGGGAAAGCATATCCATGGATTTCATCACTGGCTTGCCCAGAGCTTTGGGGAATGACTACATTTTTCGTAGTAGTGAACAGGTTGACGAAGTTTGCACACTTCTTCTCCATAGCCATAGACTTCAGCGCAACACAGGTGGATGAACTATTTTTCAGAGAGGTCTTCAGGTTGCACGGCCTACCAAGGACCATTATCAGTGACAGGGATAGCAGGTTCATGAGTACATTTTGGCAAGAGTTGTTCAGATTAGTTGGCATGACATTGACCCCTAGTACCAGCTATCACCCTCAGACAGATGGTCATACCAAAATAGTCAACAAATGGGTGGAAGGCTACCTCAGAAATTACGTAGCAGGACAACAGAAAGCGTGGGCCAGGTGGTTGCACTTGGGAGAATACTGCTACAACACCACCCATCATGTATCCATAAGCATGACACCATTCAGAGCCTTATACAACTATGATCCAATCTCCTTTGTGGAGATTGCCTTTGGGGACAGCAGGGCACCAATGGTACATGATTGGGTACAACAGATCCAAGACATCCTCCGAGAATTGAAGGATCATCTACAGAGAGCACGGAACCAACAGAAGGTCCAAGCAGACAAGCATAGAGTGGAGCGTACTTTTGAGGTTGGTGACTTAGTCTATTTAAGACTCCAACCTTACAGGCAGGCTTCTATAAAAAGAAGCGGAGCAGAAAAGCTACAACCATGCTTCTTTGGGCCCTACAGGATCAACAGAAGGATAGGGGTCGTAGCTTATGAGCTAGAGCTTCCACAGGGCAATCGAATACACAACGTCTTCCATGTATCCTGCCTGAAGAAAGCCATCGGCCAACACATCATTCCCATTGAGACACTACCTCCCCTGGACGAAGAAGGACAACTTGTGTTGATTTCGGAAGAGATACTGGAGGTTCGAGAGAAAAGGCTCCGGAAGAGAAGCATCAAGGAGTATTTGATCAGGTGGAAAGATTTACCCATTAAGGATGCCACGTGGGAGAATGAACAGATGGTACGGGAGATAGGTTTGGAATTGCTTGAGGACAAGCAATTTCAAGCAAGGGAGATTGTAATGTCCCTCACCTCTTGATGAAGAGGTTTGGAAGACTTAGTGGTCTAGGTGTCCCCACTAGGCCATAGTTTCACACTGAGGGGAAGAGTCAACCAAACTAAGGTTATATTCTTAAGTTGACTTGACAAAAAGGTGAAAAAGAAATTAAAAGATAATTCAATGAAGAAATAGAAGAGCTGGAGGTTGAGTTAGGTTTAACTCTAGGAGTTAATGTAACTCAACAAGAAAATAGAAGAAAAAGTATAAAGAGAAGGTTAGGGCGCATCTCTTGGGCATTCTGGATTTTGGTAATTGCTTGTTAAGCTCTTGAGCATACAGTTTGAGGGTTTTGTTGTTACAAACCCTTGTGAACAACTCAGTGGTGAAAGATCCACTCACCTTGTTCCAAGCTTGGTCTCGGGGATGAAATACTCTACCCACACCATTCTACATTCATCACAGATCCACCTATCGATTCATGAGAGTAGCAGGGCCGTACTGTTCAGGGATTTCCAGTAGGGGTGCACCATATCTTGAAGAAGAATTCGATCTAGCCAATCCAGAGAGCTTGGGGGTATTCCGACACTTGGGTTCTATTTGCAGGTCCTTGACCATCATTTTGGAGGTTTTCTTGAAGAGTTATCACCATCATATCTTCAGTTATAGATTAGGACGACCTTGAGGCAAGGAGGACGTCTTGTGACTCAGTATTTCTCAGATCTAGGGAGTTCTACCTAGACGCTGGACCTGAAACTTCTCCTAAGGGGTTATCATAGCCCGATCTATCATCTTAGAGAGTTTTAGGGGTTTTGGAGGTGTCCTTCCTTCAAAACGAGTTATTGAGCTATCCAGGGCTTCAGGAGGGCGCAGATTGTATTAGGGTTTCAACCATTGGAGGAGGAGGATTGAGTATTGGAGCTTCAGATTTCTGGGAGGAGTTTCCCTAGACCCGATCTACATTTTGGTGGAGTTTGACATGTTTTCGGCATCTCCTTTAGCTGGGCCGAAATATTGGTCCCTTATCATCCAGCATGACGTACCAACAGCCCAAGGGGGTTGGGCGTTCACTTGTTGTTGGCACCTTGGGTCTTCACTTTGTATTCAGCCTTTGGAGGCTTATTTTGTATTGTCAGGAGCATTTTGTAGCAGCTCATATCATTTATCTATTGGAGCCATCTGAGGACTATTCCAGATCTGCTCTATATTGTATCAAGTTCATGCTTTTTCATAATAAAGGTAAGATCTATGCTTGTGTTTTCCATATCTTGAGTATTGTTGTGATCTTGCATGTATTGGGTAGAGCTTATATGAACCTTGTCTGAATAACTGAAACAAACCCTAAGGCCGAAACTTCAGTAGCCACCTGCACATCAAATAGTCAATAAACACATCAGTGGTAGTTAGTGGTTTCAAGCAAAAAAATTGGCTTGGGATCATTACAACGACCTTGCAACCTTCTCCAATAGTCGTTGCAACAGAACGAAGGGGAACCCTCGCTTCTACCTGCGACCTCCATATCTCCGCCCTATACATCGCTTCCACCAAAACCATATTCTTCTTGCACGAGTCCTTTGCCTCCTTCGCAGAGATTTGGGCAAGCCCATCCCTGGTGAGTAGGCCCACTCTATGCGCCCCCTTTGATGGATGATGTGAGCTCCATCCAGTGGTCGTTTCATTTCAACGAGTGCATGATCTTGTCCAATTTCTTGTAGAATGACCACTCTACGCGACTCGAACATGGAAACTCCACCTTTTGTCCAAACAAAGATGATGGTTTGTTCCAAATTGTTGCAAGCAGAGATCCGTTTTTCCCCTCTATCGAGCCAAAGCTCCAGAGAAACCAAGACAACCTCTTCTCACCATGGCTCTGACCGATGTTCGACCTCTTCTTTCTCGGCTCAATGAGTGTATACTTCCACCAACCTCTCTCGGCTCTCACAGACCACTACTACTCGACCTCATCTTTGATACCGTCTGTTAGACTTCCAACCCGCAAACTAGAGGTCAACAAAACAAAGAAATAGAGATAGATAAGCACTACAAACATAGGGTTTGGGGGCAATGGTATTCTTTATTGCTCAACCAAACTGTGGAGAAATGAATACAAATCTCATAGAAACACCTCACGAGCTTCTACATTTAAACATAAATTACTCAAACATTTTTCATGCATATGGAAGGCCAAGTGCTTGAGGAACCAACTGCAAGTGTAATCGATGAGTACGTGTTGTCACAACCCAACACCAATGTCCTTTCTAGTCATCGCTAAAGCTACCTTCAATGAAGCTATATACATTGTAGTAACATGTACACTTAGTCCCATAGTCCCATACATGAAACCAAATACTACCCTAATTACATTTTAATCTCTTGCAAAAATCAATCAAATTGTATCTCATCATACTAATTAATTTAATAATATATTTACATAAACAATGGGCTTTGTAGATAAACTTTCAACTAATCCAAATTTATACTCGAATTAAGTTCAAATACATCAACCACAATTGACTTTAAGGCTGAGCCCTACCATGAACCGAATCTTCGATCGGGTTAAGCTCTGGTGTGTCAAGCTTTTTTTGATATTTTCAAATAAAGGCCTGACGCGTGTATGTCGACCAAAACATTGCACGCGGGAAATGGAAAAGAACTCTAGCCGTATATATACTAGAGCCCCCCTTCACATTACATACGAAGTTAAACCACTACTCTCAGACCTGTGGATTTGGGAAAGAAGAGAAGGCAGCTTGGTGCAAAAATGGATGGGAAAAAGAAGAAAGCTCACATAGCGGTTTTCCCATCGATGGGAATGGGGCACCTTATCCCCTTCTGTGAGTTCGCCAAGCTCTTGGCCTCCCGCCATGGTTTCTCCATAACTTTCATCCTGCTCTCTCCAGCTTACACTGCTTACAGACAGTCTCTCGAATCTTCAGGATTGGATATCCGCTTCATCGAGTTGCCGGAAATCGAGATGGATTGTGAAGATGAGCATGATGCTGTTCCCATGATATTCAAATCGATGAACAAGTCCAAAGGCGCAGTGGAACATGCTCTCAGGACTCTGTTGAGTGATTCATCTAACTCTGTAAGTGCTTTCATCACAGATTTATTTGGCACCGACATGCTCGAGGTTAGCACTAACCTGAATATTCCCAGCTATATTCTTTTCACTTCATCTGCTTCCTTTCTTTGTCTCATGCTCCACCTTCCGACAATGGATCTGGAGATGAAATATTTGGACGGCCCAGTCAATGTACCGGGATTTCCATCCATACGTTTTGGGGATTTTCCGAATTCGATGAAGGACAAGAATCACCCGCTTTATCCCCTCTTCCTTAGCATTTCATATCGCATGTTCCAAACAGACGGGATTCTGATAAACACATTTCAAGAACTGGAGAGCGAGAGCATTCAAGCTCTCGTCAATGGCGAGCTTCTTCCTAGCCTCAATGGGACCAGCATGCCCTCGATATATCCCGTCGGGCCGATCATTTCTTCCCCTGAATCTGATCATGGTAACAAGAGTGCGTGCTTGCAATGGCTGGATAACCAGCCGGCCTCTTCGGTTATCTTCATTTCGTTCGGAAGCCTCGGTTTTCTTTCGGGCGGGCAGATCCGGGAGCTCGCCCTCGGGCTGGAAGCAAGCGGAAAACGTTTCCTGTGGGTTCTAAGAAGGCCTCCACATGATTCTAATCCAGACGTATCTTCGCTGCTACCCCCGGGTTTCGAACAACGGACCGAGGATCGTGGCCTAGTGATCACTTCGTGGGCTCCGCAAATTGCTATCCTGGCTCACCCGTGTACCGGAGCTTTTCTGAGTCACTGTGGTTGGAACTCAGCGCTGGAGAGCATTTGGTATGGGGTTCCCATGATCGCTTGGCCCCTTCGAGCGGACCAAAAGGCGAACGCCTTCTTTCTTGTTAACGACATTAAAATGGCGGTCGGAATTCAGCGGCGAGCAGATGGGATCGTAACGAAAGAGGAAGTGGAGAAAGCGGCGAGGGAAGTGATGGAAGGAGAGAAAGGGAAGCAGAAGAGGGCGAGAGCGAGGGAAATAAAGGAAAGTGCCAAAGCAGCTCTGGCAGACGGTGGAAGTTCATCCCACGCCGTGGGGGCTGTGTGGAAGGAAAAATCACGGTCGGCTCAACGGAACCTCTGATGCGCGTCGGAAAACTCCTTTACCGTTTCCCGCATCTCATGGGTAAGAGGTTTGGAGTTCGACTTCCTGTGCTGCCAGTTCAACCGTTGCTATAGTATAACAAGCATGTTATCGCGTGTTAATCCTCATTTTTGAAATGGATATATTGAAAAGTGTTGTGTAACTGTTTTTATGAAATGGTTTTTTTTCTTGTAATTTTGTACTATAAATCTGATGATTCAATATGTTGAAAAACTCTACTAAAATTATATCTTGTTACCATTAATAAGCCTAAAAAGGTAAAAGGGTGAAACACTAATTTTGTTAAATGGAAAAATATTTTCTCGATTTTCATAATTGATTGTAAAAAATGATAATTTGACATTTTTTTGTAAGTTAAAATTTTGTATTACCTTCTAGGAACTAGAGAGTGTACATTCATAGTGTGTCGCAAATAGAGGAAACTAGCCATAGCTATAGCCCTAGCCCAAGCCCAAGACCAACCAAAATTAAGAGTAACCCTAAAGGGGCCAAAAATTGAAAATGTACTATTGTTTTTCTAGACATAATTCAAAACATAGACAACAAAACAAACGTTGAACCTGAAACTAGGAAAAACAACCAGTATGTGAGCAGAGGGCGGTCACTTGCAAAGGGAGAAACTAGATCTTTTGACAGGTTGTCCATTTGTTGCTGCTGAAGTGGAATTGGCCATTCCAGAATGATGACAGTCTGGTTTGGCATCTCTTGGGCATGCATGCGTTGCTGAGGGCTAGAGCATATTTCTCACAACAAATTGACCTTTTTGTCAAGCATCTCCATCTTGAACTTTTGGTCAGCTAACTCACCCCGAATCTTAAAAATAAGCTTCAGGTGTTCCTCCGTCAGTCGGGCATTCCCTGTAATTTCATTGGGACCATTGTTCGTCGTTGCAGTCTGAGGATGCGAGGTAAGGTCGTAAGAATCCGAGACATTACACTGGAAATTTAAAGGAGCTTCGTTCTGTGACAGAGGAACCAGAGTCGTATCAACAACTTCATTTGTTGTCTCTTCCCCCAGCTCGTACCACGCCACCATGCAACCCCAAATCTAGGCATCTTCCAGAGCCTCCTTTGATTCCTGTTGGTTGACGGTGAGAGCCAAATTGCTTTGTTGCACAATTTCCTGGATAACTGGAGTACCAGGCTCGCTGGCAGTATCATTGGTCGAGGACATCAAACCTCCTCACTCGAACTCAATTCTTCTGTAATAGCTTGTGCCCCTGTGCACTCTACCTCATTCGTGGACGCAAGGCATTTTGCAGAAGAGAATGCCCTCAACACGAGAGAGGGGATCTAACATTCTCATCACTCGCTGCAAGAGAGTCGTGTTGGAGGAACAAACCAGACACTGCTAGCATAAAAATGCCTCCCTCTTACCTACATTACTGTTAATTTAATCCTGCATTCCCTCCTTCACATATTGGCCATATTAATTATTGGCACAAGCGCGTTGTAACTGCCTTTCCCTTCGACTATACTTGAAATTAGAGCTCCAACCATGCTTGCACACAACAACAAGACTAGTGACTTAATGACCAAGGCTAGAGAGTTATGGAAGGCTCCTCCCACATGTCCCTCTTAGATCGCAGGCCACTAGGTGTCGGAGCTAACACCCGCCAGGTTGAATGTCATGATGACCGTGATAGCACCCCATCCTGAGGTATGCCTTCCCACAAAGCCATTTCCCTGCATTCTAGGAGCATTGGGTGCTCTGGTCATTGGTTTCCTTCACAAACCAAATCTTGCTCCTGACAATTCATTTCAACATTGGCCAGTTTGTCAGCTATCTTATTTGCTTCCTGAAGGACATGCGAAGGAATGAGAACTAAGTGAGGAAGCAACAACATTTTCAATAATTCAAGATTGCAAAGAAGTCGCCAACTAGGGGAGATCTTGGTTGGCTTCGAGCCATTCAAGTGCCTGGAAAGCATGGTCAAAATTACTTGGGAGTTGCCTTCCACGCTGAATTGTTGAAAGCCAAGCTGAGTAGTAGCTTGAATACCCAGAATGAGTTCCTAGTGCTCAGCAAAATTGTTTGAGTCGTGATCGAGGCTACTTGCTAGGATATGACAGATATGACCTTGATCATCACAGAAGACAACACCAAAACTAGTTGCTCTGGGGTTGCCTTTGGAGGCTCCATCAAAGTTAAGTTTAAGGAAGCCTAGAGGATGTCGTTGCTAGGAGTCAGGACTACTTATAGATGAACGCTGGATGATAGGCCGCGAAGGGACTGATTCTGGGCCGAGATCCCATTTGATAAGGGTGTGCCTTTCATCCAGATCACAATTGAGGTCCTCTATCGTCCACTTTTGTTGTCTAACTATTTCCTGTATGTTTTCTTGGATTTTGGGCCAGATTTTTTCCCAAGAAAACTTTTCTGAGTGGAAGATCCTTCGATTTCTTTCCTTCCAGATTTTCCACAGTAGAAACCCCAACATCAATTGCCAAATTCGGTTTAAGATTGGATTCTTAAAATTTGAGCGTCTCCAATTGTCAATTGTAGTGATAATGTTATCCCGATGATGGTTAGAGGTATGCATTATTTGAGTTGCTCGATCCCAAATTGTAGAGGTGAATTGGCATTGATTAAGAAGATGCTCCATGGTTTCCTCATATTGCAATCATAGGGGACAAACAAATGGCCCAATGAAACTTTGCTTTCGAAGATTGTCCCATGTTAAGATACGTTTGTGTGCAACTAACCAAAGAAAAGTGCTTACCTTTGCCTTTGGCCAAAGATTGGCTTGCCAAATGTTGCTCTAGATGATGTCTTTGGGAAGTAGATGAAACTGGGCTTTCAGGCCATATGCTTCCTTTATAGAAAAGACTCCTCTCGTGGAGTGTCCCCATCTAAGAATATATGGCCCGTGATTGATTCAGATTCTCCGAAGAGCTGCTTTGTCTTTCCATGGACCAAGGTCCACCTCCTCAGGGATGAGATTTGCGTGGGTGGTTTTCTAGTCTCGCCAAAGTGGAGAGGAGGATTTTTTCTAATAGTCTGCAACACAGAGGGCTCTGTCTTACTCCATATGGTTTTGAAAGTCCAACAGAGTGCCCATGTGTTGCATCGACTGCATTTGTTGTCAAGAATCCATCCAAAAAAGAGCATCTTTACCATTCCTAATTTCCCCAAAAGTGTGTTCTTGAACCAAGGATCGATTATGCCAGGCTACATTCTAGATTAGAGAGCCATTATTCTTTTCATTCCACCTGATTAGCTTTGCCTCCTCTACTTTTGGAGTGTACTTGCGCCGCCACAACCTAGCCTAGAAGTCCCCTGGATTTTTGAGCCATCTCCACCATATTTTGGCACCCATGACCTGGTTCAATAAGCAAGGGTCCCTTAGGCCCAAGCCCCCTGTCTGTTTAGGCTTGAAGAGGTTTTCCCAATTGACTTGCGCCCATTTTCTTCCATCTTTAGTTCCTTTCCACAAGAATTTACTTTGGATGTTTCATATGGTTTTAAGTACCGATTTAGGGGTTATTAAGGCCGAGAAGATATAAATTGGGATGGCTTGTAGGACAGATTTGAGGAGCACCACTCGACTCGCCAGATTTAGGGAGCGAAAGGTCCAAGAATTAAGACGCTTGTCAATGGAGGCAATCAGACCCTCCCAAGAGCTATTTTAGAGAGCATTATCAATGAGAGGAATTCCAAGGTATTTGGATGGATGGTAGCTCTTGGTGAAACCCATGATGCATGTGATGTGGGATTGAATGACGCAGGGGCTATTAAAGAAGAAAATATGGGATTTTTCAGTATTGGTAGAGGTGCTCGAGGCTTCACTAAATTCATTGAGGATGCTAAGGATTCTATGGGATTCTCTTACAGTAGGGGTCCCCATCATCATAGTGTCGTCGACAAATTAGATGTGTGAAGTGGGGGTTTGTAGACCAAGCAAGTGAAGGCCCTTGAGAGAGTTGTATGCAATAGCCGCCTTGATGTAATGACTGAGACCTTTCGCCATAATGACAAAAAGCAAGGGGGAGAGAGGGTCCCCTTGATGTATCCCTCTGGAGGGGGAGAAGGGTTTGGATGGAACACCATTGACTAGAATGGAAAATAATGTAGAAGAAGTGAGGTTGAGGATCCAATTGATTGAGGCTTCACTGAATCCAAAGGCAAGGAGAAGCGACCTCATGTATTGCCAGCTCAATTTATCAAAAGCTTTGCAAAGATCCAGCTTGATGAGCATACCTGGGGTGCTAGAAGATTTCAAAGAGTGAATAACCTCATGAGCGAGGATAACATTGTCCAAGATCTGGCGTCCTTCCACATAGCTTGAATGTTCATGAGAATTAATGAAAGAAAGGAGGGGTTTAAGCCTTAGAGAAATTACCTTTGTGATGAGCTTGTAGATGGCATTGCACAACGCGATGGGTAGAAATTGCTTCAGGTGCGAGACACGTTCCTCTTTGGGGATAAGAGTGAGGAAGGTAGCATTGAGCGCTGGAAGAACCCTAAGAGAGTTGTGAGAATCCTCTATCAACTTCCATACCTCCTCCTAGACCAAATGCCAATGGTGATGGAAAAAATATGTAGTGAAGCCATCCAGCCCTGGGGATTTTCCCGTGGGCATATCATTTATTGTTTGATCCCCCTCCTCAAGGATCACTGGTTTAAGAAGGGTTGTGTTCTACTCAACTGAGATTACGGACAAAATGCATTGAGTGGTTTTTCCAATGGCCACTGATCTATTTGGGTAGGGTTCTGTGAGAAGTTCCTGGTAATAGTTGACCAATTCTTGCTCAATACCTCTGTGATCCATGATTGGTTTCCCTTGAGCATCATCCAACCTGGCAATGCGATTGATATTCCTTTGCTGGATCATAGAATGGTGGAAAAAAATGGAGTTCTTCTCACTTTCTTTAAGCCATTGAAACCTAGATTTTTGTCTCCATAGGGTTTCTTCCTGAGCATAATGTTCTTCCAGTTGTTGTTTAATGTGTTTCTCTTCTTCTAGGAGTTGATTTACGCTTCCCTGTGCTATGATTTCCTATTGCACCTCCTTCATTATTTGTTCAAGGTCCCATTGTGCTTGGAAAATGTTCCCAAAGACGTTTTTGTTCCAATCTTGTAGATGTTACTTGAAGTTTTTCAACTTTTGCTGGAAGCGATACATTAAAGTGCCACGGGGAATGGCTGCAACTTCCCACCATTGTTGAACATTTTCTTGGAAATCAAGATGAGTCAACCATAATTTCTCAAATATGAATGGTTTGTGTCGCGGGGAACTTGCTATGTCTAGCCAGAACTGGATAGGCCAGTGATCGAAACCGACCACCGAGAGAATGTTGGATTTCATGAGGAGGTCGCCCAACATTAGCAGTTCCGAGATTAAGAAGAGATCTAAACAGAAATCCACCTACTGGGAACTAGATGGTTGATTAGTCCAAGTGAAGTCGCCATTGATGTTTTCTAGATCCACAAGACGAAGAGTGTCGATCAGGTTTTTGAAGCCTTCATTGTCATTCTCCAAACGACGAAGACCTCCACACCTCTGTTCAAGGGAAAGAATGACGTTGAAGTCCCCTCCCAAGATCCAATGTTTATTTTGAGTAATTTCATTGAGACCCTCTAGATTGCTTAGGAAGAGAGATTTTTCGGATGGAATGTTCGGCCCGGGAGCATTGGTCAAAAACCCCTCCTTGTCAGATTCAATGGCTTTGTAATTTGCCGAGACGGTCCATTTGGTCATGAAGAAATTCTCAAGGATAATGATTGTTGGATTCTAGAGAATGGCTAGCCCACCTGCCAATCCTCGCGAATCAATATTGACATATTGGCTTTTCCTCCAACACCTAGCTATGATAGCATCAACTTCGATACCTAAACACTTTGTTTCTTCGAGCAATAAAATATATGGATTTTCCGCAATGATATTGTTTCAAAGGAGACGTTGCTTACTCCTCTCATTGAGGCCTCAAATGTTCCATGAGATAATCTTCATGAGGATGGTTGGGAGGGGATGGGATGAAAACTCTCAGTGATTAGTTGGATCTGACCAGAGTTTACCATAAAACTACCCACATCTTGAATCAGCTACTGGGTCGATTTTCGTCCTCTTCTTTTCTCCTCTCTTGAGTTTTTCTGTGGGTCTTTTAATGGGTCTGTTTGGATCCCTAATCCCATGCAAGATCTGTAAGTTTCTCTCACGGTAGATTCAAGATAAACCTTGTGAATCTTTCATATTTTCTCAAGAAGGAGGGGGATCAATTCTTGCTTCTAATATGTTTCCTCCAGGCTTACCAAATCAATTCCTATTAAATCTCTTTCATCTAGTTCAATCTCCATATCACCACCATCTTCTCGAGCTTGTTCTTCTCTTGTGGCGCCTGAATCTGGTTCAATAGCAATTTTATCCATGATTGGGGTTTGCTTTGGATGTTGCTCTTCAACTTCTATTCCACTAGTTGGATTTGAAAATACTCCTTCCATTTCTTGATTTTTCGAGACTTGATTCAAGATCTTGAAGGAGTTGATGGTTGAGGGAGACTTGTTCCAATTAACAATCAGATTCCTTGGACCTCGCTTTCTTCTCCCTTGCACCTGAGTGAATCCATCCTTGGCTTTATCTGAAACCACATTCTTCGATTTTGGTGGAGCGTTGAGCGGATAGTTCTTGAAAAGATGACCGTGCTCATAGCATTTTCTACAGTAAAAGGGGATATGCTCATAATCTATCATTTGAATCCAATTATTATCCCGATGTTCTAGATATATGGATCTAGGAAGGGGTTTTGCAATGTTCATGTAGACACATATTCTCGCATAGGTGTAGCGCCCCTTTCTAGTAGCATCAACCACTTTGACAAAATTACCTAGTGTATTGTCGATTCCTTCTAGGATTTTTTCCAGCCAAAACTCCTGAGGAAGCGAGTAGAGGCGGATCCATACCAAAGCATGAGTGAAATCCTCCTTTTCTAGGATGAAATTCTCCATCCAAAACCTCAAATAGAGACCAAATGAGTTGAAAAAATATGGTATGTTTTCAAATACTCGATCTCGATCTTCTAGGTTGTGGAAGATTGTGGTAAAGAAGCCTTTATAACCCAATTGAAGGTTGAAATGACCCTTCGGCTCACACCAGGCTTTGATCCATCTGATTAGATCCTTCTTTGAGGGATATAATCCTAGAAATTTACCGATGAGGGCATGATCTTTCATGTAGTGGATGTGCTCTCCCACCCTCTCTAATGTTACCACATATATAGGCTTCGCAGGGGCCTGAGTAAGGAATTTCCCAGGCTCCCAACTCTGAGCCACCTTTGGATGGGATGGTTCAGGGTTGATTTCCACTGATTTTCCTTTTCTAGATTCGGCTCCAGTTGAGTGGCCCTGCGATGGGGGACTCAGATCAAAGGGAGGTTGTGACCTACCCATCTCCATTCCCTTTTTACCCGATCCGTTAACAACAATATTTCAAAAGGAGGGGCTTCTGTCCCCCTCACCAAACGACTTCGTAGTAGCGGCCATGTCACACACACAACGTGTGCAGCTCCCGCAAACCATAACACATGAAGACTTTACAAATCCTAGTTCGCACTTTTCAACAAAACCCTATTATAGCTCTTTTTCCTTCTCCCATAAAACACATTATTTTTAACATATATATTGAATTGAATTGACATTTTAGATATCATTTATTGTTTATTGAAATTCCATATCATTTTTAAAAATTGNTATATATATATATATATATATATATATATATATATATATATATATATATATATATATATATAATTATTTCAGTTTGTTGTAGTTTCTAAAGTATTTAAAAACTTATTAATACACCATCGTAGATCTATCTTAAACCATGTTCTATGAAGCACCGTGAGGGATCCAATTTTTTAAGGTGTAATTTTTATTATTATTTCATTTGTGTGTAATTGTTTTTTTGATTGAGTAGACTTTGTTTTTATTTATTTTTTTAATTTAGCATACTTTACGGTACCTATTTTTTTTTAATTGATCCGAGTTTATTTTTATTATTCTTATTCTTATTCTTATTTTTTTATTTGAATTGACTTAATTTTTTTTTAATTGAGAATTATCTAACACTAAACTAATGCCTCAACATCTCCCCCATACCAGGTTGTAGAGTCGGTGCAATGAAAAAATATTTTATTAAAATTATCAATTCCATAATAAAAATTTTTATATTTTTATTTGTTTTTTTAATAAATAAATTTTATGGATATGATAATGATGATGATGGTTAACACACACTAAAACCAAATTTGGTTGATTGGAACTTAAGAATGGAAGAATTACTCAATTTGCTTTAAAATTTTGTTTTTGTACTCAACAAGCTTTAAGAAAAGCATTCCTAAATCATCATAGTTTTGATGAGTTAAAAATGTTAGGAAGGCCGGTATTGTAACAAATATTTTGAAATCGTGATCTAATGTAGGTCTATGTAGGACATTCTAAGAGACTGATTTTCATATGCAACCCTCTTAGTATCACAAAGATGACAAATTCTTTTGACCTGTGACGTTTTATGAATCGTCAAATGCCCTATTTCACTATGGAGCTTGTGAGAGTTTGTTCTTATTTTAGTAATGTTGATTTTCTTCTTTATGCTAGTCATAATAAAGAGACAATTTTGATCTTATAGATTAGGGTTGATCATTATCTAAGTGGATATCAGTGGCCACCCACCTCTTCCAATGACTCAACACGATTCTCTATCTTGGTAGTCTTGTTATGATTTTCTGAGATTTTTGGGGCCATTTTGAGGCCCTAAACGATGTTTATTGAGAAGGGACAATGGTCTCGGTTTACCCTTGAAAATCATAGGTCATGCTTATTTATTGTAGTCCTTAGTTAAATCTTTCCAATGAGCTACTATGTGTGCTATATAAAGATTGTATGTGAAATTTACATTCCCGGAAAGTTGATGTAGAAACTAATGCCCAAAAATACCTTTTGGGTGTTTCAAAAACACCTTTTGGCGCTTTCCCTCCTAGGTTTATGATTTTGGACCTTTCCACCTCTTGTATTAGCTTTTGCAAATGAGCGTAGATGACATATCTCTCTCTTCAGAGATAATATACCACCATTCTAGCCAGTTTGTGTTCTACAATATTCTGCTATTTTATTCATTAATAGAAGTTGGGTTTTCACTATATTGTTGTGCTCTTTGTTATATTCATATCAAGATGTTACTCGAGGAAGCCCTCATGTGACATAGGAACGAGATTATGGACAACTTAGCCCAGATCCTTTAATGACTACCGACGATGGGTGAGGTACCTTCAATAAGCAACCATTTCGAAGGTATGCGACCTTTCAAGGTACAAGTTAACCTTGATATCCCCTTATTTGAAGGCCATATAGATGCATATGCTTTGGAGAAATGGTTAAATCTATTAGAGGGTTATTAATTTGTTCAAAAACAAATTGACACTAAAAATATCACCTTTGTGCACCTTAAACGCCTTCTCCATGTCAAAGATTGGTGGGAAAGTTACTAGGAGAGACATAACGAAGATGAATCTATAACATTAAGGACATGACTCACTTGGATGGCCTTTGTGGATGCCCTCAAGGAGGAACTGTACCTTGTTGGAAGCTATGATGACCAATGCATGAGATGGATGACTTTGCGTTAGGAGAGAGAGTAGACAGAGTTAGAGTACAACAACATCTTCCATACCTTATGCTCAAAGGTGAGTATCAAAGACTCCGAGAAACACCTGGTTTTGAAGTACCACAATGGCCTACATAGGTACATCCTAGCAGAGATAGATTCTTGGATATCTTCTCATTGGGAGACGCTTAACGATATGCTGTCAAAATCAAGAAGAAATTTAAACAACGAAATAAATGGGAGTTTGGGTCTGCAAACCCACCACAACATAAGTATGGTAAAGGCATTCCTAACTCACAAAACAAGGGGCAAAGGAGGGAGAGCCAACCTTAAGACAACTAGTTCAAGCCACAAGCAAATAAGGGTAATGAGAAGTCAAAGAAGGACACTGGAAAGTAGTGTGAGTTCCACAAAATCCCCTGGCACAACACTAATGAATGTCGCTTGAAACATTCATTGATGGCTGAGTTTAAATAAAAAGAATCAGATCTTGACTTAGATTCTAATTCATAACAACACAAGGGAAAGAAGAACATCGATGTAGAACCCAGTGCTACCATCGCAACCATGAAGATCCAACCAGACAAGTTAGAGGAGCTTGAGGAGGGGAAGTGCCTCTTCCATTCACAGATGTGGGTAAAGGGAACCCCACTATATTTCATTGTTGACAACGAGAGCTAGAAGAATCTGATTTCATTCGAGGTCATCAATCCCTTCAAAGATGAGGTATTGTGTGATGTTGTCCCGCTCGAAGTTTATGATGTTATTTTAGAACAACCCTATATGCGGAAATGTCATCCTTTTTACGAGTCTAGGCCACGTAGTGTCATTGTTACTTTGGAAGGTCATCCCTACAAGGTACCATATGTAGTTTCAACTACTTCCATTTCATCAATCTCGGCAAAATAGTGTTGAAAGGTAATCTCTCAGATTGCCAAATTTTTCCTCTTCATGGTTTGGTCAGAAGGTGAACGAAAGGTCACCATGACCATCACAATTTTGACATAGGATCTCTCTACACAATAGAACCAGGTGGATAAGGTTGTAGAGGAATATATGATCTGTAAAGGGTAGGTCTATGGCATGTCCGTCTCACCAACATGGATTTTGCAGTGGAATAAAATTCTAATTTTTATCTTGATCTTCTTTGTCTGGTTGTAATCCTTGCAATATTCCAATTAGTCGAGTCGATCAAATAATAAACCCGTCGACCATCCCCTGGTAAAGTCGGCCCAATGGACGACCATTTGAATACTTTGATGGTCCGGTCAACCTAATGATAGCCTAATCAAATTCTTTGATGGTCGGATCGACCAAAATGGGAACCCAGTCGAGTGATTTTATGGTCTGTTCGACCAAATGGAAATTCGGTTGAATTTTTTCATGGTTGGGTTGACCAAATGAAAGCTCAGTCGAATAAATGAAGGTAAATTGACTTCAAGAGAAACCTTGTCAGAATGGGCCGACCAACAATTGAAAAAATATCTAGAGGGTGGATTAGATCTTCAACAACAAAGGAAAACACTTGTAGGGTGATTTTGGGAACCCCAACTAAAAAAAACATTCAGGGGAGATTTTGATCCCCCACAACGAATAAAAAAATACAAGGGACGAATTTAGATATTCAACAATGAAGAAAAATGCCCATAGATCTATAAAGTCTCCCAACAATTAGTTCTTGGCATGTGTAGACCTCATGCAGTACGTATGGCTTTCGTACAACCTGTGGGTGAAAGGGGAAATGCCTAGGTAGTAGTGAATTCGCCCAGGTAAGTATAAATTCGCCCATGCAGTGAATGAAATGCACATGGTTTCGTAAATTCGCCCAGTTAAGTTTAAATTCTCCCACGCAGTGGAAGAACGCTTTGGAAGGGTGCTACAGTCTAAAAAAAGACACTTCAAGAGAGTATACATATATTGTCGTAACTCAAAACTGAATTTACAAAGCATAGATTGCAGTAACTCGTAGATTCAACATTTAAATGGGACTTTTATTATGCTGAGGAGAAAATTACAATGGGGTGAGCTATACACAGACTCTGTGTATTGTTACTCAATGAAAATACAAAATTGTAGAGGCCAAGGCTAAGAGACGCCCTTGCTTAGAGTGAACATGCACATTAACTCCTTTATCCACTCAACTTCAAGCAGGATACCCTCTTCGAGCTCCAATTGCTGCTATTGGCCTTTTTTATTTCTCCTTGCATCTCCCTTCGTTGTCCTCTTCACCACAACTCTCATTAATTTTTAATGGGTTGCTTTTGGAAGGCTAATGGTCACAATTGTTTGTTTCACCTTCCCATTGTGCCAGAAGACCAAATAAAATGAAATAAAATAAAACATGTTTATTTACTACATTTAAAACATTTGCCAAGATCCAATTCAGATCACACCTCCCCATTTGAAGGCTTTTGGTCCCCAAAAACTGGACCATTAAGGAGACACAACGTACGGATTCCATTTGCTTTGCATATCCACCATTCCATTGCTGACGAAGGTTGCTTGTTTCATGCTTGTCTTCCCTTGTTTTGTTGTTAGAGGGGTTTCTCTCTCTCTCTCTCACTCACTCTCTCTCTCTCTCTCTCTCCATGTGCTTTGACAAGGTATGCCTTGCCACCCTTGACCAAGCGTACTTGTTTTCTCTCATGTGGAAGGTAGCATCCTTATCCCACAAGTAGGGGCTACCCAACATCACTCCGCAGACATAAAATGGTGCAACTTTACATGCTACCTCATCAACATAGCTGGCATTAATGACAAACTTGATTTTACATCTTCGAGTGATTCTCATAACAATTTTCCCTTGCAACCATACTATTGAACTTGGCTGCACTAGATCGTAGGTTTCTAGACCAAGCTCATCAACTAGTGTTTTGGAAACCAAGTTACATTGAGAACCGCTATCGAACAAGGCATTTACCTTCCAGTTCTTCACTTGAACTTTGATTCAGAATAGTTCATGTTTATCTCCACTTGCCCTTGGCTAATGCAATGTGGTGCAAACTACAACTTCGTCTAGATGATAGGTGCTTTTTATTGCTTCTTCATTTGTCTTGGTAGATTCCATTTCTTTTTCCTTAGACTTTAGCCGCTTTGGACACAATTATGGATGAAGTTTCCAACACTTCTCTTCCATGTGTCCATCTACATCACAATGTTTGCAATGTCTATTAGGATCCCTCCTTTTCTCAGTTGTGGCATCTATCTTCTTGTCTCTTTTCTTGCTATTTTATTCTTGGCCCGTGTGTTGTTGTCTTGTCCCAGAGTCCAACTCAGTGTAGAGGGCCTTCTTACTTGCCTCATCTATTCCTTTCACACCATGAATCTACAACTATATTTGGATATGGCTGAAAATTCCTCCAAGGTACTTCATCACCACCTGTGGCTCTTCCAAAGAGATACCTAACTTGATGGTCTGTCTTTTGAACTCAGAAGTGTACTCTTGCACTCATTGTCCTTGTTCTTGTTGAAGGTAGTGCTACTTCATGAGTTGTTCCTCTTCATAGCCTATGGGATAGAATTGTGACTTGAGTAATRMCTTGAAGTCCTCCCATTTCAACACCATGGGCTTCTTTATTGTTCTCAGTGCATCCACATAAGTCTCCCACCACAACAGAGCATGTCTAGTTATCTTCAAATGAGCAAAGGAAATATTTTGTGTTTCTTGGACTTGATAAAGCCCAAAGTAAACTTCCAATTGTTTCAACCAACTATCCAAGGCTTCAACATTAGTTTGTCCATTAAACATGGGTATTTCTAGCTTCGCTTCAACTTTGAAAGGAACACTGGGAGATGAAGAAAAGTTGTTGTCATTACTTGATTTTCCAAGTGTTTCACCTTTGGAACCTTCCGAGAGATGAAGAAAATTTGTTGTGTCACCAACTCGGTCAATGTAGCGATGATTTGCTCCAATTGAGCCAATCTGACCTTCGAGTCTTCCTTGTCATTTTCTTCATGACGATGCCCTGCCATTGAAGGTATTATGCTTCTTTGTAGGCCTGACAACAATGTTTTGGTATTGGCTATGGGTGTTTAACATGCAAGTGTTCTCCAAGCGTTCAGAACATGCTCCAATACCATCGGATCAATAAACAATAGGCTTATGGCATGTCTGTCTCACCAACACGGATTCTGTTGCAGAATAAATCTCTACTTTCTATCTTGATCTTCTTCGTCTTGTTGTAATCCTTGAAATATTCCAATCAATTGAGTCGACCAAATAATAAACCCGTCGACCACCCCCTAGTTGAGTCATCCCAATGGATGACTAGTCGAATACTTCGACAGTCGGGTCAATCGAATGATAACCCAGTGGAATTATTTGATGGTCAGGTCGACCAAAACAGAAACCTGATCGGATTCTTTTATGGTTGGGTCGACCAAACGGAAACTTGGTCGAATGCTTTGATGGCCTGGTTGACCAAATGAAATCCCGTTCGAATAAATGAAGGCAAATCAACTTCAAGAGAAACCTAGTCGGAATGGGTTGACCAATAGTTGCAAAAAATATTTAGAGGACATATTCGATTTTCAACAGTAAAGAAAAATTCTTGTAGGGCGATTTGGGGAATCCCAACAACTAAAAAAAACATCCAGGGGTGATTTTGATCCCCCACAACGAATAAAAAAATACAAGGGACGGATTTAGATGTTCAAAAATGAAGAAAAACACCTAGAGATCTATAAATTCACCCAGTAATTAGATATTGGCATGTACAGACCCCGTGTAGTTCATATGGATTCCGTACGTCCTGTGAGTGAAAGGGGGAACACCTAGGTAGTAGTGAATTTTTCCAGGCAGTTAATGAAACACACATGGGTTCGCAAATTATCCTAGTTAAGTTTAAATTCGTCCAGGCAGTGGAAGAACACTTTGGACRGGTGCTACAAGATAAAAAAGACGCTTCAACAGAGTATACATAGATTTCCATAACTCAAAACTAAATTTCCAAAGCATAGATTGCAKTAACTCKTAGATTCAACATTTAAATCAGACTTTTATTATGCCGAGGAGAAAATTACAATGGGGTGAGCTATACACATACTCTATGTGTTGTTACTCAATGACAATACAAAATTGCATAGGCCAAGGATGAGAGACACCCTTGCTTAGAGTGAACATACACATTAACTCCTTCATCCACTCAAATTCRAGTAGGATACCCTCTTTGAGCTCCAATTTCTGCTATTGTCCTTCCCCATTTCTCCTTGCATCTCCCTTTGCTTTCCTATTCACTACAACTCTCATTATTTTTAATGCGCTGCTTTTGGAAGGCCAACAATCGCAACTGTTCGTTTCACCTTCCCATTGAGCTAGAAAACCAAATAAAATGAAATAAAACAAAACATGTTTGTTTACAACATTTACAAACATTTTCCAAGATCCAATTCGGATCAATATAGATACATCTTTGCCTCACCTATAGGGGTGTCTCTATAATGTCAAGTCAAACATCCCATTCATTTGATACCTGGTGCTCCCTTACTGAATTGTCCAATATATAGATGCCCCCTTTCGAAGAATGAGGAAATAAAACATTAAATTCATGAGCTTATCCGAAAAGGCCACATTCGACCAAGCTCCTTGCTCTGTGGCATCCCCATTTTGTTAGTGTAGAATAATGGCATATGTAGACTCTGTATTGATTATAGATCCCTAARCAAAATAGTTGTCACAAACCAATACCCAATCTCGTGGATTGATGATATTCTTCATCAGATTAAGGGTGCCAAGTTCTTTAGTAATATTGATTTGAAGTTAGGCTACCACTAGGTTTCRATAGAACAAAATGATGTATGGAAGACAAAATTCAAATCTAAAGAAGACCTTTTTGAGTGGTTGGTCATGCCTTTTGTGTTCAACAACACATGTATTCCAACAGAGGATGAAAACCTTCAGTAACCATTCACTCAACCAAATCAAATATAAACACATTGATGTTTTTACATGGAAAAACCCCTTCGAGGAAACATGCATGGCCCCACCCAACAGAACCACTTGGAACAATTTATTAATGCATAAGAAAAATTTACAAAAGAATTACAAGATAATTTCTCACAATCTATCATAAAAAAATGACCCTCCATGCTCTTTAAATTGAGATCATGGACCAATCGAGTGTTCCATAAGGGACGAACACCTTCGGTAACCACTCACAAAAACATATCAATGTAGTTGTTTATATCGAGGAGAATATGATCCATCAGATCACTCTATATCGAGAACATATCGCGACCGTCGGATTTCCTAAATACAAATGCATACTACAGAAACACACTTTAACCTAATGGCACATTAGACCAAGTTGATCTTAACAAACTCTTAAGTGTCCAAATATCCTAACATCCCCCCTTAAGAACAACTTAGGATAGGATTGAAGGATTTACAAAGGAGACACAATAGGAGAAGGAAGGAAGCATTAGAACCTATGCCCCCTTAATGACAACTTCCTGAACTCCTAACATAGATCGAAGTTTGGAAAACTTCGCTTCTATAAGAAACTTTGCAAAAATGTTTGCAACTTGATCTTCTATAGGGAAAAAAAAACATTTCAATAACTCGATCATGAATGAGATTTCTGATGAAGTGCATGTGTAGCTCGATGTGTTTTCTTCGTTGATGTTGAATTGGGTCTTTGGCAAGCTTGATGGAACTCTGTTTGTCACACCAGAGGCTGGTCAAATGTTGCTACTGGAATCCAAACTATGAAAGGATTTGTCAAATCCACAAGGCTTCTTGACTTGCATTAACCATTGCTTGGTACTCTATTTATGCCGAAGAAAGAACAATAACTTGTTGTTTCTTGTAGGCCCAAGTGACAGATCTAGAACCAAGGTTGAAAACATAACCTACAATATACTTTCAATCATTAGGGTCATCAGCCCTATCTGAATTAGTGAAACCAACCAACAAAGGAGGCCCCCTTGAACTGTAATGTATCCCGAACTTAACTGTACCCTAGACATATCAAAGTATCCTTTTAGTTGATTTCCAATGGCTTCCATGGGGTGTTTGCATATACTGGGAAACAAGACCAACAACAAAGGAAATATCAGGATGGGTATGAGTCAAATATAAGAGGATACCAATTAACTCACACTATAAGGTGGAATCAACTTCGAGAGAAGTAAAAGTGGTAGCAATTTCGGCTCTAGACTAGAAGGGAGAATGGTTAGGTGTAGAATATTCCATGTGAAAGTGGTGAAGAATGTCACAAGCATACTTATAATGGCAAAGAAAAATTCCTTCCTTGGTTTGCAAAACTTGGAGGTCAAGGAAATAGTGCAAATATCCTAAGTCGGTCATTTCAAATCGTAAATTTTTTGAAAGAGTAGTGTCACAAACTTTGATACCATGTGAAATTCATAGAGAACCTAGCCAAATAAATTCACAAAAAGCTTGCAAAAATAACTAGAGAGAAAGAAGCAAGAATGAGAGAGAGAATTGAGAATGAACATGTTAATTGTATTACATGAGTGACTAATAAATACATGAATAATCCCTAATAATAGGTGAATGCGCCATATATAGATGCATGGCTAAGAGAATGTGTCATAGATAGATGCATGACTAAGAGAATGCACCATAGTTAGTGATCTAGAGTGATGTAGATACTCACTCACAAAAACCAGAGTTATTTGCCACCTAGTCTAAGTCAATTGTCAATGAAAACCTTAGTTAACTAAGTCACACATGTGGAGGAGAGAGAAAATAATGCATGTACATGACATGTTCCCTCTTAGCGTCATGTGTAACATTCCCTAGTCCAACTGAGGAACATTACGATGCGTCATACTCATAAAATTAAAGTTTTTATAGCTAATTCAATTTCTTGTAGCTTTCAACTACGACTTACAACCAGATTTAGCTACTATCTGATACCATTAAATTGATGCATCTAAAACACATTAAAATGAACATGAATGCAACTAATAAACTCCATTACAACAACATATAAAGATGTTCTCATATTTGGAGTAAAACACAACAATTAAACACAATATAACAAAACAATAAGATATAACACTTGTTTTTTAATTGATTTGTGCAACTAGTTGCTTGGGACAGGCGTTCCACCCAACCATAGACTTATTGTTCCAAATCTCAGTAGCAAGTCACCCCGAGCTTATACTAGTAATCTACAAAAGAGGGTGGTCTCTCAGTGTCCACTCACAACTCATAAATCCCACATCCCACTAATATTATCCTACAACTATCTTGATTTCCCACCATCTCTCTTCCTCTTGAACTGCTCAACCCAAGGAAAGTACCCCTTCACTGATCTTAGTCCCTCGGGCATCCCATTAATTGTCACGGTCTCTCTGGCATAAGTAACCGAGAATCTCTCAACTGGGAACTCAAGGGAACTTGTTGTTAGGAAAAAATACTAGCAAACAACAAAAAACACTTGTTGTTATAGTGCAACTCACATAGGATTTCACTCTTCAAGCCTGACAACCCGACTCTTCAATACTCAATTCCAAAACACTCCAACATGATCCATAATTCACCCTCCATGGTTGTTCTAGCTCCAATCTTTGTTTCTTTCTCTCTCCTTGCTGTTCATGCACCAAAAAACTGATTGTGTAAAATCTCCCATGCTCCCAATAACTATGGGATGTGACCACTCACACCCACCCTCTTACATGTATTCAATAATTGGCTTTGGGAACACTCAATTAGAAATTAAAGGGTTCATATACCAATAGCAATTTTAGGAAAATTGGTTGAATTAATATACATGGATAATTCCCCTTGGACCCTTCTAAGACATTATCCTAGACCCTCCCTTCTCTTGTGGATTAATTCATCCCCCACCTCTGTCCATGTCCCCTTAGAATCTTGCATCACATTTTATTATTAATATTCAGAAATATAATTCGCATATTACATCGCTTGGTCGTAGACACATATTATATCTACTTTAAACATTAATTAAATTGGGGATTATAGTGGGTATGTTACATTCCCCCACCCCTACAATTGTGTGTCGTCCTCGATGCACACTATGCCAATATACATATACAAATTTACATCATAATACTTAGAAAATAATTTTTTTCAATTTCACAACTTCAGTAACAGTTCCAACCAAAATATCTTGTTCCTCGCAACTCGCAGACCCAAGGAATGCACCATTTGTTTATCAGTGTTAATCCCAAGGAATGCATCGTTCGTTTATCAAGGATAACCCAATGAATGTGCCATTCTTTTATCAGGGTCCCCGACGTAGTTGGCTAGGACTCTTAGATGTGGTTCTAGAACTCTAGATGCTCAAAATGGAGTTTTTTGTTTTGTTTTCTTCAAAATTGTCAAAAATTTGTGGGTATTCTTCTTGCATGTTTTCTTCATGCTCCAATGTAGAATCTACAAGATCGTAGCAGGTCCATTGAACCTTTACCAACCCTATGGATTTGTTCTTGAGCATTTTGAATTTCTGATTCAGGATGCGTATTGGTTCCACCCGCAAATCCCCTTCATGCTCCACCTAGATCATATTCCAATCAATTATGTGGTTAGGGTCAGGCACATATTTCTTTAATATGACACATGAAATACATTATTCACTCTCACGGATGCAGGAAATGATAGCATGTATGCAACTGGCCCTATCTTTTCTAAGATTTCAAAAGGTCCACAATATCTCACTGCTAACTTTGGGAAACTTCCCAATCTTAGTGAACTTCTCTTCACTTTCACTTTTAAAAGCACATGTTCCCCCACTTTGAAATATTTAAACACTTTGTTCTTATCTGCATAATTTTTCTGCCTATCCTAAGAAGTCTTTTTATTCTGCTTGATCTTTTTCATCTTCTCTTCCATTTCCTTTAATAAATATGGTCCGACAATTTCTCTATTTGCCGAATTATCCCAACTCACTAGCATGTTACACTTTCTGCCATACAATGCTTCAAATGGACTCATTTTCAATGAGACACGATACCCATTATTGTAAACAAATTAAATTAAATGAATATAATCTTCCAACTTTGATGGATGATCCATCACATACATTCTAAGCATGTCCTCAATTATTCTGTTAGTCCTATCTATTTTCCCATCGGACTCTGGGTGATACGCTATACTAAGATTTAGATTTGTCCCAAATCCTTTGAACAAACCCTTCCAAAAATTGGAAGTAAACTTTGGACCTCTATTTGAAACGATTTCCTTAGGCACCCCATGTAGCTTGTAAACTTCTTTCATATAGATCTCTGCAATATTTGTTGCCTTGTGTGCAGTCTTCAAGAGAATAAAATGTGTTACCTTAGTCAATTTATCCACCACCACCATGATGGTATCATGTTGCTTCATTGTTCTGGGAAACTTTGGAATAAAATCAACTATAAATTCTTCTCACTTCCATTTCAGAAAGGGAAACGTTGCAATAACCCTGCTGGATGCCTCTACTCAGTCTTCACTTTCTGACATTTTAGACACATGGCTATGTAATTAGCCACTTCCTTCTTCATTCCTGGCCAAAAGTGTTGGCTTCTCATAGATGTAATTGTATTTTGATATTCTGGATATCCATCATATGACACATTGTGCATTTCCTTTAGCATTGCATTTTTCAGTTCATTGGAATTCGATACATATACTTTGCTTTTGTACATGAGAATTCCATATTCTTTCATCTCATAATAATTAAATTTCTACTAAAATTTTTCTTGTTGTAATTTTTTTTTATGCTCAAGTACTGTTGATCCGAATTAGTTGTTGCAATAATTTTATCTTTTAGATCAGTCCTATACATGCTAATGGTTGCAACATGGCTCTCATGTTGAGTGCATTAGCCACTTGATTTTCCTTTCCCTTTATATGCTTAATTTCAAAGTTATATTCACTCATAAATTCCAACCATCTAGTTTGTCTAGCATTTAATGTTGGTTGTCCAAACAAATGCTTTGGACCACACTTGTCTATCCTTAGCTAAAAATTTCTTCCTCATGAGGTACCGTCTCCACATTTTCAATGCATGTACAATTTTTGCTAACTCTAGATCATGGGGAGCATAATTCCTCTCATGCTCCTTTAATTTTATGAATTCATAGCACACCACATGATTCTTTTGTGTAAGGACTCCAACAAGCCCTTCCTTGCACACATCTGCGCACACTACAAAGTCTTCATTTGGATTTGCAATCTTCAATATTGGCACACTAATCAATATGTCTTTCAACTGCTAAAAAATATCTTCACACTTGGAATTCCATTCAATTCTCACTCCCTTCTTTTGAAAATAAGTGATTGGGTTTGCAATCTTCGAGAATCCGTTAATGAATATTTGGTAATAACCAACAAGACCCATGAATGATCTGACCTTTGTGACATTTTTTGGTGTTGACCATCCTCTAATGGCCTATCTTCTCAGGATAAACTGCTATCCCTTCTGCTAAAATTATATGCCCTAAGTAGTGAATCTTCTTTTGATAAAAGATGCACTTACTTAGCTTAGCACAAACTTTATGCTCTCTGAAAAATTGCAACACCATTCTCAAATTTTTCTCATGTTCCTCTTCTGACTTAGAGTAGATGAGTATATCACATCGGAACACAATTACAAACTTGTCTAGGTACTCGTTGAGCACTCCATTCATCACGCACATAAAACAACTGGGGCATTTGATAACCCAAATGACACTACCATGAATTCATAATGCTCATATCTTGTCTTGAATGTTGTCTTGCTAATATATTTTTCCTTAATCCTCACTTGATGATAGCTTGATCTCAAGTCAATCTTGAAAAACATTCTTGCACCTTTCGGTTGATCAAACAAATCATCAATCCTTGGTAAACGATATATGTTCTTTATGGCGATCTTATTCAACTATATGAAATCAATACATAACCTTAAGGTTCCATCTTTCTTCTTTAAAAATAGCATTGGGGCTCCCTAATATGACACACTTGGGTGTATATACCTCTTATTTAACAATTATTCAAGTTGCATCTGCAACTCTTTCAATTCTGATGTGCCCATTCTATAAGGCATCTTGGACAATGGGGTAGATACTGACACCAAATCAATAGAAAAAACAATGTCTCTCTTTGGTGGAAATCTTGGGATCTCCCTAAAAACATCTTCAAAATCCATTAAGACCGGATGGTCCTCATTGTTTATCACTTTATCTTTGGTTGCCTCTTCCATGTGGGCTGCAAAAATCTGACATTCCTTCCTGAAACTCTTCTTCAACTGCATTGCTGGAATATCTCTAACAACTACAACTCTTGGAATGCCTTGAATCTTTCCTTGCTATCCTTGTTCATCAATACATGTGATTGTCTTGTTGTAACAGTCTAGGAAAACATGGTGTTTTTCCAACCAATCCATGCCAATTAGAAAATCATATGAACCCAATGGTATGATGTTTACATCTACCTTTGTGTTGACCTCATTTATGTCTATTGGACAATCTTTAACAAGCTCATTGATCTTTCTCTTAGCTCATGTGGCTAACTGAACTAACCAAGATTTCTCATGCTTACTCCTTTGCAAATGAAATATTTTAACAATGTTAGATTTTATGTAACTATGGCTAGCTCTAGAATCAATTAAAGTTGTTATGGGATGGTTATCAATTTTACTTTCCACTTCAATCATGGAGGACTAATATTTCGCTTTCTTTTTTTCCAAGTCTGCATAAATCCTTGGCATGTTTCCTCCCATGTATTCCACTTTTTCATCCTTCTGAATTTTGTAAAAAATCCTCACTCTTTCCCCTTTGTGAGGGAAGTCCCTATATAAGTGATTTCTCTCACATCCCCAACAATGTACAAGATGCTACCTTGACCTTTTCCCAAATGAATCTGCAGTCTTGTGCTCATTTTGGGTTGAATGAACTTGTTTATTTTCTTGGGTACTATTCTTAAAAAAGGGTGGCTTAAAACCTTTTTCCCTTTCATCTTTTCATTCCAAGCCTTTTGGAAAACTATCCTTCCTATGCTTTGGAAATAAAGATGTTTTGTTTTCTTTGTGGCTTCCTCCAAAGTCTTGGGGTTATCATATTGTATCTTATCATTGTAGAAGGAGGGTAACCCACTTTAAAACTTTTGGATTTTGAATTTTTCATCATTTATGAAGTCAACATACTTCAACAACTCAAAGAACCTCTTCTCATATTCATCCTTTTCCATACTTCTCAAATTGAGTTCAAAGAACTCTTTCATCTTCATTTCATAGTAATGCTCAGAAAAATATTTATCTTGGAAATATCCTTTGAATTGCCTCTATGAGATCCTCTTCTCATCAAGGTTTATGACTTTCTTAAGCTGATCCCACCACATGGTTTCCTTTCCTTGCAACTGATAGGTGGAAATTCTAGCTTCTAGCCAAGAAGGGTAATCATGCAACTGTAAATATGTCTTCATTTCAAACAGCTAGGCTTCGACCTCTTATCCTTTTTTGTGCTCACCATTGAAGTTGGTGGCTTGATCTTCCTGAGCTCACCTTGCAATATGTCTGCCTCATACCTTGTTATTTTCCTCTGGATAGGAGACACACTTGGGATGCTCCCTGGCCCTGCACTTGCATGAGTTCTTTTGGTGGATTTTCTTAGAGAATGATGACGTCTGCTCATGCTTCTTGACTACTTGTCATTCCCATGATCATCCATTTTTCTTTGGGACCTAGATGCAGTCACTTGTTTAGCACTATATGCTTTCTCGGTGCGGTGCCAGAATATTTGTTAACTTGCTTCTGTAACATATTCAAACTTTTAAGTATCTCTTCTAGAGCCTTCATAATCCTTTCATTATCATCTCTATAGCTCTACACTTCTCTATGCAGGATTCTCATAGTTACAGTCTCTTTCTCGTCTCTTCTCCCATTAGACTCTATCTCAACATTACCCATGATTACATGAAGACTTATGATCTCCTCCTCATGGCTATAAGATCCCCGAGCATCTTCCATGACTTCGATCCTCATATAAAAACCAAAATTGCTTTCCTGTACCTCTAATTCTGCAAGAAATGTGCATGTAATAATAACTGTTAGAACATGCATAACATAAAACATTTCATCAATTATAATACATGTTACTCTTTATCCCAATTTATTAAGGACACAATGCACCAAATAAAAATCTGATTCCTTAGATGCATTCATCTTTGAAACAACTTTCCAATGGATGTACCCATGCCTCCATCTGAGTTCTGAGCGAAAAGTTACAACATTTACATGTTACAATTTTCACTCTTTTACTGTTACAAAAATATATTTATTATTTTTTGGAAATTTTTATTGCCCACATCAAAGTTATGGGTGGATAGGTCTCTTCCCCTCCTAAATACCTTTCAGACTACTATTCGTTTGCTCAAACCTGAGCTTCGATTTGAAAGTTATGGTCCAGAGAAGTTTTGATTGTTTTACTCAATTTACCCTTGTATGTTATATGTGTCTTATTTTTCTTCCTGCACATTTTTACATACTCAGATCGTCTATTTGGATCCATGGTTGTTTTCTATGTTTCATAATATTTTCATAGACTATTCTTGTGCCCCAAACGAACTTCTAATCAATGATTTATACCCTCTGGAAGTAAGCTAGTGCCAAAATTTTACCCTTACTATTTTGGATGTAACTTTCTCATACAAGCTCTGTTTTGCAAACATATTAGCTTGTTAGAAATATCTCCTTGAGCTCTTTTGTTTAAGGTGAAAATAATCTATGTGGTGCCTACAACACTTACAATGTAAAAAATTAGAAATCCTCAAAACGCTCTTTAGGCCCTCAAAATTGCCCTACAAGTTAGTGACCTTCAAAAATATGAAAAATTTGGAAACTTTCATATAAAATTGATTGACTGTTATAACAACCCTTTAAATCTAATTCGTTGATCTCAAATCATGTGTAATCTGAGCTATTGATCTGAGCTCCATCGACGATCGACGATTGACACTTTCCTTTGGATGCACACAACATTTTCCCCAAACTGTTGACCCGACTATCGACCATCGATCCATTCCCTTGACAACTGATTTTCACACAATGCTAAACCAGTCGATCCGATAATTGATCATCATCCATCAACCATTTTCATTGGTGAATGAAATTCCTCACCAATGCGACCGATGCCTGACCATCGACCCATCAACCGTCGGTCATTTCTCTTGGTAACCACTTGTAACACCTTGCTAAATCGTCCGAACCGACCGTCGGTCCATCAACCATCCTTATTGGCTGACGTGGTAGTTGTTGACGTGGCATGACACATAGATGCTGATGTGGCATGACACATCATCTTGAGGTGTCAACTTGGTTGATGTAGCATGACACATGGATGGTGACATGGAATGACACGTCATCATCTTCTTTCCTTCATTGACCATTAGTCATTTCTCTTGGATGACCTAAGAATCTCGCCAAATCGGTTGACACTCAAGCCTCGACCCATCGATCATTGATAACTTCTATTAGGTTGACGCCCGACAATCGACCCATCGTCCATTGACGATTTCTATTGGCGACTGATAACACTTTGTCGAATCTAGTCGATGCCCGACCATTGACCCATCGATGATTTCCTTTGGCCAACTCCAACACTTACAAAATTTCGACAAAAACCTAAGTGAATCTGGGTCGTCGTTCTCTCACTCAAGATGATCTTGGTCGTCGAACGACTCTAACTCCCAAATGGACGAAAATAATATATATTGTCGATATACTTCAACTTCCCAACCGTCGAAATTGAATCTCAGTCGTTCATTTGCTCAACCTTCCAAACAGATGAAACCTTATGGATTTTTAAATTTATCATGGAGAATCCGAGCCATCGATATCGATATCAAAAGCGATTTTGATCATCAATTTGTTGAACTTTGTTCAACTCTACAATGACCATTAAAATGCGAGTTTCGACCTTTCTAGGTCGTTTTCGACTCTGCAACCTGTAGATCTATGCCCCAGGTCATCTCTTCGACCAATCTGAGGAGATTAAACTCAAAATTTTTCTACGAATTTGGGGGGTTTCACTCCAACTTCTTTGTTTTCCCCTAAATTTGCACAGACTCAAGTATGCAATAGAAAATTAATCAATTCACACTCATTCTTGTCCCATAGAAGCCCGATGTTTGAACCAAAGGCTCTGATACCATAATGTAACTTCCCCCAGTCCAAGTGAGAAACATTACGGTGCAAAATACTCATAAAATTAAAGTTTTTACAGCTAATTCAATTTCATGTAGCTTTCAACTACAAATTACAACTAGATTTAGCTACTATCTGATACCATTAAATTGCTTCATCTACAACATACTAAAATGAACATTAATGCAACTAATACAATCCATTACAACAACATATAAATATGTTCTCATACTCAAAGTAAAGCACAACAATTAAACACATAATATAACACAACAACAAGATAAAACACTTATCTTTTAATTGAGTTGTGCAACCAACTGCTTGGGACGAACATTCCACCCAACCATAGACTTAATGTTCCGAATCTCAACACCAAGTCACCCCTGAGTTGAGGCTAATAATATAAAATGGAGGTTGGTCTCTCATTGTCCACTCATAGCTTAGAAATCTCACAACCCACTGATATTCTCCTACAACTATCTCGATTTCCCCTCAACGCTATTCCTCTTGACCTTCCTAACCCAAGGAATGCACCCCTTCACCGATCTCAATCCCTCAAGTGTCACATTCGTTTATCAGGGTCTCACTAGCACATATAAGTAGGAATCTCTCAGCTAAGAAGTCAAGGGAACTTGCTGCTAGGAAAAACTACTAGCAAACAACAACAAACACTTGTTGTTACATTGCAACTCACACAAGAGTTCTCTCTTCATGCCTAACAACTTGGCTCTTCGATTTTTAGCTCCAAAACGCTCCAAAAATGCTCCAACATGCTCCAGAATTCACCCTCCATGGTTGTTCCATCTCCAAGCTCTTTTTCTTTCTCTCTCCTTGTCGTTCATGCACCAAAAAACCGATTGTGTAAAATTGTTGTAGCTACCCATACAAATTTCCTCTCCTTTGGATTGCTTGCTTGACTCACACACTTCCTCAAGCTGATTGTACTCAGTCCCCCATGCTCCCAATAATTATGGGATGTGACCACTCACACCCACCCTCTTACATGTATTCAATGATTGGCTTTGGGAACACTCAATCATAAATTAGAAGGTTCATGTACCAATAACAATTTTAGGAAAATGGGTTGAATTAATATACATGAGTAATTCCCCCTTGGACACCTCTAAGACATTATTCTAGACTCTCCCTTCTCTTGTGGATTAATTTAGCCCCCATCTTTGTCCATGTCCCCTTAGCAACTGAAATCACATTTTATTATTAACATTCAGAAATATAATTTGCATATTACATTGCTTGGTCATAGCCACATATTATATCTACATCAAGCATTAATTAAACTAGGGATTATAGTGGGGATGTTACATCATGCATGATATATGTACCCTCCTAGTGATAAAAGAAACTACTGCTTGTATGAGTTTTCCTCCACTAACTGAACTCCTAATCGAAGTTATATTAAAAAGGAGAAGCATCCTTATTTTTTAGGAGGCGCCCTATTTTTTAGGTAAAAACCTAAAAAATAGGAGACCCTCACAGTGACTAGAAAATTTAGTAAAAAAGAATTAATAATCACTAGGTGACTGAGGTGAGTGTGTATTATCTCCAACATCCCCCCTGAACACGACTATGCTGTAAATAAAGAATGAGTCCTGATTATAAGGCCATGTTAGGTACCCATTTTACAATGCATCTAAATGAATGAACACTAAAAAATAGAGGAAATAGAGAAAACCTCATGGGAAAACCCCCCCTCAAAGTACAATGGATAAAAAATTTGAGAGAAAGAAAGACAATTGCTAAGTGACTGTGTCCTTCACTCCAAGGAGACCTTGCAAATGTGTAAGTTTATGCTTGGTTGAGATTTTGTTGAAGATGTATATGTCTGTACAGATCCGATGAAATAGATGCACCATTGATATGTCTGCATATATCCAATTTCTCTTATTGGAAATAAGAATATCCAAATCCCACACCATGTTAAAACTTTGCAAATTGCGCGACCATTTTCGGGAAAACCCTAAAAATTTATTGATTTTAAAATGTTGATAACTTCACTTCCCGGACTTCATTTCGGAAGATGTTTTTTTTTAAATTGGGTATTTTCTTAGAGGAATTCAAATATCCTTTTATTTTTGCAAATTATGCTCATAAATTTTTAGAATTGAATCTGAAGTGCATTGCCCCCTCTTTTTCCCTTGAAAAATATGCAAAAAGACCAAAAAATTCTTCCTTTCTTTGGCCAAAGAAAGAGCTCTGATTTGGTATAAATTGGAGGGGACATCATATATAATGTTTGAAACAAAAGGATGTGCAAAATCTCATCATGTGGCTCTTGATATGCATGCATGGGATTCTCTGCTTGTGGCTCCCGGGATGCATGCATGGTGCATGCAAAAGTCTCTTCAAACTGAGAAGCTTGTTCTTTCAGTGTCTTTTCTATTGGATTTGTATTTTCATTCTCCTCCATGAAATATTCACAATATTCCTTTATCCCTAATAGGATCTCCAATTTTATCCATACTTCGTTTGGAGTTGAGAGTGATAATTCCTCCACATGATATTGAATTTCAGGAGAAACAGACTGTAGATAAGTTTAAAAGCCATATATTTTCTGTTGAGAAAATCATTTCTCATTGGTAGAATCAAGCTGTACTTTTGTTTCCATGGTTATTTGGTATAATCCTCCACATCTGAAAAGAAATAGAATCTTTGGCTTCCACTCAAAATAATTGTGTGGCGTAAGAAGTGCTTACGGTGTAAATTCCATTCTTTCTTACTATTGCAATCTTATGATCCTACAAATAAGTACCTGCAATCCTTCAAATAATAAACACAAAGAGGAAAATCTTGGTTGAAGTTAAAATCAAGAGAATTGGAAGAGGAGGATTGTGTTGTGTGCTTAGATTGTTTCAAATTGAATCAAGTGCTTATCCATCTTCCATGTACCCACAAGTTTCACTCATCTTGCCTGATTCTTTGGTTGGATAATAATCAACATTGCCCATATTGTAGGGCCAAAATTTCACCCAAATAAATTTTCATTTGAACCTTTTAGATTATCAAATGTTGTTTTATACCATATCATAAACACACATTTTTTATATGGGTTAGCAGTTGTAGGAGTAGCTAGGAGTCTATCAATTGCATGTATTTATAATATGAATCAAATTTGTTTATGTTGAGATAGTTTATAATACGTGGATCTCCTCACTATATGTGTACATAGATCAAAGAGGAAATTTTTATGTAAATATGAAAGTAAAATATTTGGAATCAATTCATGTAAAGCTAAAAATTCCCTTTTTAAATTGATGTAAAACTAATTATTAGTGATTAATTGATGACTGATTAATCCCGAATGTCCATTCTTGGTGGTAGCTAAAAAACAGGCATGCTGTCACTTGGATATGTTTCCTTGAAAGTGTTAAGTTTCAACTTTTTAAAATGTGGAATGTACATATTTGTATAAACAATTTTGGAATATGATCTCAAGTAAATAGAGGGATTCTATAGTATAATTGACTAATAATTATAATATTAATGATGATTCATATAATTACTAAAATAGTTAGTTGTAATAGCTTTATGTTGGCTGATCATTCCAACACCCTATGCCCGACAAAACAATTGTGGATCTATAAAGCTACTTCACATTCAAATGAAATGCATGGTCATTGTCAACCATTTTGTTTCTCCTCAATTGATCTCAAATGGAATTTTGTGTTATTTTCACAATAACATCATCTAGATCAACACTTGGTGTTATTATTTCCCTAATACCCCTATAACTTTCACTATGATATTCATAGTTAACCATGGCTTCTTCATCAACATCAATGATTAGATTTTCTCATTTTATGATTTTAAGGAGTTTCATCTAAATCAACAATCTCCTCATCATAAATAAGAATGGAATCATCCTCGATCATAGTTATTTTTCATTTCTCTAATGTTTGCTACTTTTGAGAAACCTCATTGGCACCAATGTCAACACCATCTTCATTTGGATTTTCCACATGTCGAAATGTAACCTTTCTAACCTTATTATATCATTTCCTTTTCTTTCTTCTCTTGTTCACGTGTCTCTACTCTCGTGGTTTGAACTTATGTTACTCTTTATTTCTTTTTCCTTCCTTCTTGCGCCTTTTCAATATGAAAGGAATCGATGAATTCCATAATTTTTTTCTTTGTATAATAAATACCTACCAACATGGCATGAAAGTGGCATAGCAAAATCCTATAAAGATAAAATACAACATTTTGGTGTTAAATAAGTTAGAAAAAATATGACAGTACTTATAATAATGCATAATACATAAATAACAATAAATAAACTTACATTACCTCCCTCAATGTATCGCATGATAGATGCACACAGTTCTATAAAATCTTCTTCCATGTTATAATTTCTCATTTTCAAACAATATCTGATCTTGGCATATGTCTTCGCTATTTCACTAGTGTATAAAAAATCTATGTATTAGGCACCAAACATATATTTTGTAACAAGCTTGGTAGTTGATAATTTGCTTGCATGTGTTTAAAATCAACACAATGCAAATATATAATTTTTCCATTGTTGCTTTGTTTATCCTTCACATACCAAGAATGCTCCATTTTTTCACTTGATGTAGATTTTCAATCTCTAACATTCTTCATAGATTTTGTGAGCTCAGTTGTGGGACCATGAACATAAGCACTAGTATTTTGTTGGCTAACATTATTGGAGGCCCCAATTGCATTTTTTATGCCATGATTGTAGTTCTTGATCCAGTGACATTCATAGATACCCTCTTTGATGCCATTTTCCTTGGATAAAAAATGAAAAATACAAGTTATTATTTTTATAATAATATTGTTTCTAATTTTTCAATTCAAAAGGACTTATTAAATCATCATATTAAAAAAATAGAATCACCCCACCCTCCCCCACGACACGACTATTGTGGGGAGTCGAGGGGAGGGGAGGTAGGGGGTGGGGGGAGGGGGTGAAGAGTGATTCCCAAATCCCCCCCTCCCTCAACTCTACATGGCTATTATGGGCATCGAGGGGAGGGGAGGGACGAAACAAGGGGTCTGGGGGAAGAAGAGGTTTTTGGGGAGGACATGAAGGAAGATTCCAAAAACCATGTATCCCCCAAACCCCCCTCTATAACACCTTCCTCTATCCTAACCCTTTAATGGGTGTTGTAAATTATCTATATACTCTATTAGTTTTTTGTTTTTTTGATTCATCCTTCTAAAGTGTGAAATGACATGTAATTTTTCATAGCACTAGTCTAATGTACACCTTTTTGTGTGGGATTCTATACTATAAAGATCCATTTTAAGCATAAGAATTTAAACATTTCAGTTGGTTTTCAAGCATAGCATTCAAAAATAAATCCTTACAATAATTAACTTGTAAATAGAAAACAAAGCTCAAGTATTTACTTACAATTTTCATTTACAACAATTTTTTCAATGATTGATAGCAAGATTTATGGAGTGATAAGGATAAATAATTTTGATTCATTTTGATTTAGTCTAGTATAGCTCCTCTGTGTTTTTGGATGCCAAAACTAGAACAACTTATCTAGCTCCCTAACTCTAGGAAACCTTGGGTTTCCTATCTTTCCATGCCCAAAGCTCCAAGAAAAACAACCAACCCACAACTAGTATCCCAACAGTTCTACAACCAATCTCCCCATAGCTCTAGTAGATCCCATGATTTTTATAATTCCTTTAAATGGTTCTCCTCTCCTCCAAAACCATCTGATCATTTTCTCATAGTTTAGCCCCCTTATCTCTCAATAGGTTCATTTCCTTGTAGCATTTCCATCCCCCTTCCCAAGGTCTCCTCATCCACCTTCATTAATGGCCATCAACCACTTCTAGATATTTGGGAATAGTTAATTAAAATAAAAAATTACATGAGTTACATCAACTAATTCAAAGAGATTTGCAAGGTCCTCTTTCTCATGCAAGCTTATAAATAAAATTTCAATATTTCCCTTAAAATGCACGACAACCCACCATACCAACCAATGAATCACCTAATGAAGGATATTTAATGCTATGAGATATTTACCTATGTAATACAATTTCCATAATTATTTGACCATTAATTAAGCAATTAATAACCTAGTTCAATAATTAATACATCAAGTAGTTGTACTAGTGTACATGCACAACGTATGTATGTGTAGCTAACATACACATAACTTGCACATGTATTAATGATTAACACTATCCGCCTCTAATGCATAAGTCATGTATGTTCACAACCAAGAATGCATTACAATAAATCCAGTAACTTGCATCATTCAATAATTTTTACAAATTGAATTACAATAATTCATTAGTCACTAATTAACACATTTAAATTATCGGAAATGAATTAAAAAAATTGTTATAAAAACAGTATGAACCAAGTAAGAAAATAGAGTGGTGCATATAATCCCCAAGCAGCATCATCAACTAACTTCGAGTCATCCTTCCTCCCTAACTTACTTTCATATTCCCCATCCTATCATTTCCTTTGTTGTAATATCTTAACGCATCAACTATATTGACCTAACTCCAGATAATAAAGTTGCCAACTTAATGAAAACTCGCTAGAGTTCTCGTTTTTTTAGAGGTCGCATTTAATGGCCATTTTTCCCCCAAATCAAAAGGTGGTGCTACGAGTAGCACCATTTCTTTGGTGGGTGGTTAAAATTGTGACTCGATTGAAATTGCAGCCTTAACAACTGATACCATTGCGACAAATTGACTCTTGACTTGAAAGGTGGTGCTTCCAGTACCACCGATTTTATTTTTCGAGTTAAAATTACGACTTAATTGAAATTGTGGCATTGATGAATGCTACCATTGAAAATAAAAATGTTAAAATTACGACTTAATTGAAATTGTGGCATTGATGAATGCTACCATTGAAAATAAAAATGTTAAAATTAACCCCTAAATCAAAAATTTTAAAAGGTCTTCATAATTAATTAATTAATTAATTTATGTTTTAAAAAAATAAATCTCCATCAACAATTTAAAACAAAAAAAAAGAAAAAATAACACCATTTAAAAAATGCATAACACAATTAATTTTTTTTTTTTATAAAAAACAACATAACACTTTAGAAAAAATTGAAACAATACCCTTACAAACTAATGTTTTTGGAAAAATTAAAAAACAAAATAAAACACACCCACATGCGAAACCTAAAAACAATTTTTGTAGAATTAAAAAAAGAAACAAATAATAATGATAATAAAATAAGAACTAAATTAATATAAAAAAATTAAAAATATAGAAAAAACAAATAAATAATAATAATAAAAAAAACTGGAAATCAAAATTAAAAATAAAATTAAAAATGAATAAATAAAAAACTAATTGAAAAAACAAATGAAAAAACCAAGCAAAGCAGGGGGAGGGAAATTCCTAGAATCTCCCGTCCCCCCACACACCCACTACCCACGACCCGCCTTAGTCCATCACTTACTCTCCCCTCCCCTATCTCTCCCTCTCTCCTCTACTTGAAAGATGATGTTGGTTGACCTGCTCTGTGGGTGGCGTTGGGAGGGACAAGACATGAGAGGGGCAGAGGAGGGAGGTCGAGATGGGCGGGGCAAAAGGGGGAGGGAAGGGGAGAAGTAGCATTGGAGTGGGGCGGGTCACGAGTGGTGGGTGTCACTAGGGAGATGGGTGATTGTGGGAATCTCCCTCCCCCCACTTTGCTTGTTTTTTTCATTTGTTTTTTATTTTATTTTATTTTTAATTTTGATTTTTTAAATATTTTTTTAATTTCTATTTTCAATTATTAATTTAGTTTATAGTTAATTTTTAATTTTTTTTTGTTAATTTTGTTATTTTATTTTATTTTTATTTGTAAATATTTTTTATTTTAATTCATTTTTATACTAATTTAGCATTTTTTTAAATTATAATTTATAATTTTTATTTTTTATTTTTAATTTTTCGTTTTTTTTTTTTT
>JASDQU010105676.1:74775-92581 GCA_032191745.1 Picea mariana
TTTAAGTTTTTTTTTTTCATTTTTAAAAAATGTTAGGTCATTCTTTTATATATTTTTATTTTTTTTAAATTATGTTATGCATTTTTTTTAATTAAAAACAATGTTATTATTATTATTTTAAGTTGTTTACAAAGTTTTTTTTTTTTCATTTTTTTGGAACTGGGAAGAGGAACCTGGGCTATCGGGAAATCCAAACTTTCCAGTAAATAGATTTTCAAAAAAAATCAGATGTTATGTTAACATGCTGAGTTGGATTCCATGTCAGTTGACACGTTAGCATTTGGTTTCAAAAGCACAATGTCAACATAATGAATCAACGTGCCATGTTAAGAGGCATGTCAACATGGTGTCCCCATCAACAGGCCATGGTGGCAGATCGTCGAGTGGAGGTCGGATGGTGGAATCAGAAGGTGGAACTCGGACCATCCGAAAATCCAAGAAATTCCTAAAAGGCGCTATTATATAGAAGCCATCTATCGGATGGTGAAACAGTGTGGTGGAACCCATACCATCCGGAAATTCGGAGATCTGGGATTTCCTAAAAAGGGTGTTTAGTAAAGTGTCATATCCTAGATTGCTAGATGTGGAGCCTTGATATGGTAGAACCATAAGACCCCAAGGTGGAAGGATAGATTTCAAACGGATGGGCACGTCACCCCAGCAAGGGAGCCATGTATGATTAATCCTCATACCACACAAGAAATAAAGATCGACGTGGAAGTGCCAGGTGGAGGTAACATGTGGAGAGGACAAGTTTCCCCCTGTAAAGCCATCGAGATGGAGAGGAGAACTTAATGGTCAAGAACCTTTAAGGTCTCTATTAATCTAGACTGTTAGATTGGATAAACCTTATCCATCAAATATGTCACGATCAAGTAACCTAGTTAAAGGTTGTGAATTTTTAAATCCCGCTAGTGTTATGGACTATTGATTGGTGTGATTCGTAGCCATCCAATCCAGCGAACGTGGAAGTTGTATTCTGAAGGAGTAAATGAGAAAGGGATGGGACCCACTCATCCCACAACCACTAGTTTATTAACAGGTGGAGGCGTATCATTAGGTACATGCTAGCAAGGGCAGGTGAATCAAAGTTTTCCAGGTGGTAGCTGGGTATAGGTGGGACCCGCATAAGTGGTGGAAGGATAATCCAAAAATTTATGGAACTGGGTTTATTTAAAAAGGGACTTTATGGGAAATTCATACCTCAAATGGGAATATGTTTGGAGGAATCGAGGATTCTAGATAGAGAGGAACTAGGATATCCAGATCGTAGACATCTGAAGCTTCACTTAAATAAGATTTTTTCATAAGTTCCAGATTCTAGTTGGTGGATATCCAAGGAATTTGAAAAATATAGATGGACAAATATCTAAGAGTTTGGAAATATAGACATCTGTCCCTATGTCAAAGTGTGAAGCGATTGAGCCTTAAACCAATGTGGATGGGGAATTCACATCATCTAAGCCATGTAGGTTGATCCTTACATGGAAAAATCCATGTGGTATCATTTGGTAGGATGATGTCATCATATGGAATATGGAAAAGAACTTCTAGAGGGCATAACTTCTTGTCCGGAGCTCGGATTTGTTCATACTTACAATCATTAGAAATTTCTTAAGGAGTCAAATTCATCTTTATTCTTATAATAAAAGTGAGATCTATGATTAAGAAATACAAATGAGGGAATAATTTGTACATCCCACCAACATAATGAGGATTAGGGGGTTAGGTGTGTTACACTAACTCTAGGAAACATTATGCTTCCTATCCCTCCATTCCTAAAGCTCCAAGAACAACAACTAACCCAAAACCAGTATCCCAATAGTTCTACAATTAGTCTCCCCATAACTCTAGTATATCCCATAGTTTTATTGTTCAAATATTTTAAATGGTTCTCCTCCCCTCCAAAACCATTCCCTCATTTCATCATAGTTCATCCCCCCTATCTCTCGATAGGTTCACCACCTTATCCCATTTCCATGCCCCTTATTAAGGTCTCCTCAACCACCTTCATTAATGGCCATAAACCACTTCTAGATATTTGGGACGTGTTGATTAAAATAAAACATTGAATGAGTTACATAAACTAATTCAAATAGAGTTGCAAGGTCCTCTTTCTCACGCGATCTTATAAATGAAACTTAACGATTTTCCCTCAATTACATGGAAACCCACCACACCAATTTAATACACAATACCAACCGATGAATCAAACCATGGAGGACATTTAATGCTACTATAAATTTACCTATGTAATATAATTTCCATAATTATTTGACCATTAATTAAGTAGTTAATAATATAGGTAAGTAATTAATACATCATGTAGTTTTACTAGTGTACATGCACAACGTATGTATGAATAGATGGAATACACATAGCGTGCACATGTACTAATGATAAATAATGACTACCTCTATTACATAATTCTTGTGTGTTCACAACCAAGCATGCATTACAATAACTCCAATAATGCATCATTCAATAATCTTTACTAATAGAATGACAATAATTCACTAGTCACAAATTAACGCATTTAAATTATCGAAAATGAATCAAAACATTTTTCATAAACATGGTAGGAACCAAGTAAGAAAATAGAGCGGGACATCTAATCCCCAAGAAGCATCCTCAACTAAGTTTGAGTCAACCTTCCTCACTAACTTACTCCCATCTTCCACATCCTATCGTTTCCTTTGTTGCAATATTATGAATCACTATATCAACCTACCTCCATATAACCCATAAATGGAAGCATCAACTGCATCAATCTAACTTCCCTAGTAGGCAATCAGTAGTCGCCATCACAAATCTGTGGGAGTGTGATTTAGCACAACCCTCCCATGTCTCTAGGTTTTAGAGGGTAAATGATGGGAAACAACTCCACCTCTCCTAATACAACTAGGGCCAACACCCTATTATTTATCACATTGTGTCGTTGTTGTTGTTCTTAGATATTTGTCAACAAATAACTAGTTTGGGAAATGGTGCTTCCTGCAAAACCCACACTCATAACAATTGTTTTGACCAATAAATAAATCATGGAATAATGTTTCATAACATGCCATTACTCTTTCGATGTTAATGACATAAGTGTTACTTTAGTGCCACAATTATTTGGATATCTTTTATCCCCTTAACTTGTCAGTTATTTTAGTACTAGAACACATCATCATGCATAACTATATAACCATTTTCATGATATTAACAATATCACATATTGGCATTTAAAGTAATGGTTTGTTGATTTACCATGTGCTTTGTACCAACAACCCATTTACATTATAAATCAAATTGGTATCCACTTACCAAACTTTCCTTTCAACATTTGCATGATGATCCAGATGGATATCGGTGGCCACCCACCCCATTGGCTCAAAACATGGATTTCCACCTTGGCATTTTTCTATGGTTTTTCAAGTCCTGAACTTTCAGGGTCATTTTGAGGCCCTAAATGACGTTGTTTTGGCTTGGTGGCGCCTATAATTTAACATAAGGCAGATGCTAGGTCGAACATAATGTGTTTTGCTTGTCTAGACCTTTCCAACGAGCTATCGTGCACTCCATACATAGATTGTATGAAAAAGTTATGCCCTCGGGAAGTTGATGTATCAACTATCACCATTGGGGCCTGCAAACCTTTTGGCATTTCATATTCTGGGGCTAGGGTTTTGAATTTTCTTTATGTTAAAAATGAATTTTGAGACTCATTGTAAATATCATCTTCTTGTGAATGAGCGTAGCCATCACATCCCTTCTCAGAGATAAACTGTCACTATTCTAGCAAGTTCATTCACTTTGTATTTTTACAGTTTCTGTACATTTCTTTCATTAATAAAAATTTTGCATTACTGTATCTTTGTGTTTCTTGCAATATGTCTGTGTATTTACTTACTATATTTCCGCCTTCATTTCATTCTCAAAATAATCCAGATTAGTGGTATTAGAGCAGGTTGCTCCTTGTTGTTTGTTAGTGCATGTTCCCGACGAGGTCAGGGTATAGAGAGTTGCATATTGAGCTAGTTTCTCTTGAGGACAACCACTCTCACTAGCCCAAGTGACCTCCCATGGCAGAATAAAAGAGAGACATGGGAACAAAATGTCCCATCAAGTTGTTTCTCGCGGAATCCTTTGTGCAACAGAGGAACGATATGTTGGAGATTTTTTTCCAAATCCTTCAATGATTACAGACAATAGTAGGAATGTCTTTGTCAAACAGTCTCTTTGGAGATGTTTCCCCATTCAAGGTACAAGTTAATTTTGATATTCTCTTATTTGAAGGTCAGATCGATGTGGATTCTTTGGAAAAGTGGTTAAATTTTCTAGAAGATTATTTCTCTATCCACAATTTTTTCGATAGAGAAAAGAACATATTTGTGCTCCTTAAGGTTGTCCCCCATGTCAAACATTGGTGGGAAACTTACTAGGAGAAAAATTCCAAAGAGGATTCTGGAATATTTGGGGCCAAACTCACTTGGGATTAATTTATGGATGTGATCAAGGAGAAATATTACCTTGTTGGAAATTATGACAACCAGTACATGAGATGGACCACGCCACATCAAAAGAGGGGCCATACAGTGTCAAAATTTACAAATACCTTCCATACCTTGCACACCAATATGGGTATCAAATACTTTGAGCGGCATCTGGTTCTACAATACTAGAGGGATCTACAATGGTACATCCAAACCGAAATGGAGTTTTTGGACATCTCATCACTGAGAATCGCTTATCGATATGCTGTCAAAATTGAGCAGAAGTTTAAGCAGAAGAACAAGTGGGAATGTGGGCCTGCAAATCCGCAACAACCAAAGTATGGTGAAGTCAACCCTAACTCACAGAAAAGTCAACCTCAAGACAACCAGTCCAAGCCACAAGAAAATAAGGGTAATGGGAAGAAGAAGAAGGACACTAGGAAATGGTGCGACTTCCACAAAATCCCTTGGCACAACACTGATGAATGTCGCTAAAAAAAATCATTGGTGGTCAAGCTCAAAGAAACATAGTTGAGCCCTGAATTGGACTCTGATTCAGAAAATAATAAAATAAAATAGATCATCGATGTTGAACCCACTACTATTGTCATGACCACAACAATCCAATCGGAAGAACCAGAGGATACTAAGGAGGGGGAACACCTCTTCCAATCACAAATGTGGGTGAAAGGTCCCCCGCTGCATTTTATTGTTGATAACTGAAGTCAAAAGAACCTCATCTCAATAGAGGTTGTCAAGTAGTTGGATTTTATGACAAAACCACACTCTCAACCATACAACATCGGGTGGCTTCACCAGGGTCGAGACCTTCGCTTTAGCCAACAATGTCACCTATCATACGACATCAAGCCCTTGAAGGATGAGGTATTGTGTGATGTTACCCCACTGGAAGTCTGTGATGTTCTATTAGGCCAACCATATATGTGGAACTGTCATGTTTTTTATTAGTCTCGACCTCGTAGCGTCATTTTTATTCTTGGGGGGTCATCTCTATAGGATACCAGAGGTAGTTCTGACTACTGTCCCGACAAAAAAGTGATGCAAATTAATCTCTCATACCACAAAGTTTAGCCTCTTCACGATCTGGTCAGAAGGTGGACAGAAGGAAACTACAACCACTGCAACCTCATCCCAAGACCTCTCTATCTAGTAAAAGAAAATTGTAGAAGGGCACAAAAATATTGTTGCTTCACCTACGGGGGTGCCTCCACACTTCCCAATCAAGAAAAGCTATAAAAGATCCCTTCATACTACTCATGTTGCATCTTCACCGACAGAGTCCTTCCAAACTTGGGAAGATCATGCAACTATATAGATTGAATGGATCGAACCCCTCCAACAACAGGTTCATAACAACCTTCAACAAGCTAAGCAAGACAACTTTTGCAACAAGGCAAGCAACTCACCAAGGTTCAGATTCAACAAAAGCTTTCCCATATCCCATGAGAAATTGACGCGATGGGGACCATTGCTTCCTAAGGGGGAAGGAATGATCCAGATGGATATTGGTGGCCACCCACCTATTCCACTAGCTCAAAACATGGGTTTCCACCTTGGCATTTTTCTATGGTTTTTTTGGTCCTAAACTTCCGGGGCCGTTTTGAGGCCTTGAACGACATTTTTTTTGTCTAAACAATGCCTAGCGTGTAACTAAAGGAAGATGCTAGGTAGAAAATAATGTGTTTTCCTCGGCTAGACCTTTCCAACAAGCTATTGTGCGCCCCAAACGAAGATTGTATGAAAAAGTTATTCCCTCAGGAAGTTGACATATCAACTGCCCTCATCGGGGCCCGCAAACGTTTTGGCGTTTCATCTTCCGGGGTTAGGGTTTGGGATTTTATTTATTTTAAAAAGGAATTTGGAGCCTCATTGTAAACATCATCTTCTTGCAAATGAGAATATCCATCACATCTCTTCTTAAAGATAAGTTGCCACCATTCTAGCGAGTTCATTCATTTTGTATTTTTACAGTTTCTGTACATTTCTTTCATTAATAAAAATTGTGCATTACTGCATCACTATGTTTCTTGTAATATATTTGTGTTTTACTTATTATATTTCTACCTTCATTTCATTCTCAAAATAATCTAGATCACATGCTTAATAAATCATATAGCTATCATAATTAATAACATAAACAGTAAAAATTCACACGTTAATTTTCACATTTATATAGGTCCACATGTCATCATAATATAGTTCTATCAGTCTAGCTAAACTCAATAGATAATACGAAAAGAAATGAAAATATAGTCCATAGGGTATTTGATCTATTTTAAAAGACAAAATGTGGGGTATTTTATCTATTTTAAAAGACAAAATGTAGGGCATTACATACACCCACCTTGGAGAAAACTTCATCTTGAAGTTATAGTAAAAACAGTGAGTGATAATCTTGATGAATGGTTTATGTGTCCTCCTAGGTAGCATATCCTAGGCTCTACTTGTCCCACTGGACCTTAACCTAGTCCACTAAGCAATTTCTTATCTATCAAACCCTACATGATGGTTCTCTCTTTTGAAACCTACAATTCCTTCTAGTTGAGTTTATGATATTCATTAGCTACATAATGTCATGATACATATACATGAAAACAATCATGATTTTAATGCAAGTGGGATGGTAGGGCAAGCTGATAAGTAACTAGGTCAATTCTTTACCATATTTTAAATGACCTTATAAATCACGGTGACAATTGTTTCCCCTTTCCAAACTGAATGATACTCTTATAGGCCTAATATGGATGAAAATCTTATACCCTAATTTATAACTTAGATCAATCCTATGTGCATCGACATAAATCTTATTTCTACCCCATGCTTCCTTTAAATGTTGCCTAATTTGAATCACCTGTACCTCCATTTCTTGAATCTTTTCTAGCCCTACTATCACTCAGTCCTCTAATCTATGCTAACTCAATGGTGTCCTGCATAGACTTCCATACAAATTTTGATAAGGAGGCATTATGATTCATCAATGGTAATTATTATTGTAGGCAAACTCTACCAAAGGCAAGTGCTTTTCCTAATGGGTTTGGTTATCTATTACATACATCGTAAGCATGTCTTTCATCACTTGATTAAATATTTCTATTTGTCCATCCTTTTTAGGATGATAAGTTGTGCTCAAGTTAAATTAAGTCCCTGATGTTGACTACAAACTTGTCCAAAACATGGATGTAAATCAAGAGTCTCTATATGGGATGATCTTCTTCGGAAACCCACGAAGATGAATAATCTCACTTATACATTTCATGCCACATTAGTGACATCATAAGTTTCTATGATGAGAATGAAATGAGAACTTTTGGTTGGTGTATAAAGTACAAATAAAATGGCATTATGCCTTTGTGATGTGAAAGGAAATCTCAAAATCCATGGAAATGACTTCCCATTTAGACATAGGAATTTCATGTGGCAATAAGAGTCGTGTAGGGTGGTGGTGATTGACCTTTACCTATTGAAATTTCATGCATTTAAATGTTACGTAATATGAATAACCTATACCTGCATCTCTTGAATAAATTTTATCCTTACAATCACTTAGTCCTCTAGCCTATCCCAACTCAATGGTGTCTTGAATAGACTTCCATGCAAAATTTGATAAAGAGGAAATATGATTCATCCATGGTAATTTTTATTGTAAGAAAACTCCACCAAAGGAAAGTGATTTTCCTAATGGGTTTGGTTATCTATAACATACATCCTAAGCATGTCTTCCATCACTTGATTAAATATTTCTATGTTTCCATCCTTTTCAGGATGATAAGTTGTGCTCAAGTTCAATTGAGTCCCTAATGTTGAATACAAACTTGTCCAAAACTTGGATGTAAATTGAGAGTCTCTATATGAGATTATCTTCTTGGGAAACCCATGAAGACGAAAAATATCACTTATAAATTCTCATGCCACATCAATGACATCATAAGTTTATCTTATGATAATGAAATGAGGAATTTTGGTTAGTGTATCAAGTACAAATAAAATGGCATTATTCTTTTGTGATGTGAGAGATAATCCCACAATGAAATTTGTGGAAATGACTTCCCATTTAGACATGGAATGTCATGTGTCTATAAGAGTCGTGTAGGGTGGTGGTGATCAACCTTTACTTAATGAAATTAAAGGAATTTAAATGTTGTCTAATTTGAATCACCTATACCTACATCTCTTGAATCAATTATATCCCTACTATCACTCAAATCTTTGACCTATCCCAACTCAATGGTGTCCTACATAGAATTCCATAAAACGTTTGATAAGGAGGAATTATGATTCATCCGTGGTAATTGTTTTGCAAGCAAACTACACTAAAGGAAAGTTCTTTTCCTAATGGGTTTGGTTATCCATAACATACATCCTAAGCATCTCTTCCATCACTTGATTAAATATTTCTTTTTTTCCATCCTTTTTAGGATGATAAGTTGTGATCAAGTTCAATTGAGTCCCTAATTTTGAATACAAGCTTGTCCAAAACCTTGATGTAAATTGAGAGTCTCTATATGAGATGATATTCTTGGGAAACCATGAAGATGAATAGTCTCTATATTATATTTTGGGATGTAAATTGTGTAAGGATTTTTTGAAACATCCTTACACATTTTACATCCATAACTCTAATACAACATTATGAGGAACTGTGAAAACCTTCAGACTCCGATAAATAATCTCACTTATATATGCTCATGCCACATCAGTGACATCATAAGTTTCTTTGATGAGAATGAAATGATCACTTTTTGTTGTTGTATCAAGTACAAATAAAATGGCATCATGCCTTTGTGATGTGAGAGGAAATCCCACAATGAAATCCATGGAAATGACTTCCCATTTAGACATAGGAATGTCATGCGACTATAAGAGTCATGTAAGGTGGTGGTGATCATGCTTTACCCACTGACATTCAAGGCATTTAAATGTTTCCTAATCGGAATAAAAAATACCTCCATATCTTGAATCAATTCTATCCCTAATATCACTCGATCCTCTAACCTATCCCAACTCAATGGTGTCCTGCATAGACTTCCATACAAAGTTTGATAAGGAGTCACTATGATTCATATGTGGTAATTTTTATTGTAAGAAAACTCCACCAAAGGTAAGTGCTTTTCCTAATGGGTTTGGTTGTCCATAACATATATCCTAAGCAAGTCTTCCATCACTTGACTAATTATTTCTAATTTTCCATCCTTTTCAGAATGATGAGTTGTGCTCAAGTTCAATTAAGTTTCTAATTTTGACTACAAACTTGTCCAAAACCTATATGTAAATTGAGAGTCTCTATATGAGATGATATTCTTGGGAAACCCATGAAGAAAAATAATCCCACTTATAGATGCTCATGCCATATCATTGATATCATAAGTTTCTTTGATAAGAATGAAATGAACACTTTTGGTTAGTGTATCAAGTATAAATAAAATGGCATTAAACCTTTGAGATGTGAGAGACAATCCCATAACAAAATCCATGGAAATGACTTCCCATTTAGACATAGGAATGTCATGAAATTATAAGATTCATGTAGGGTAGTGGTGATCAGAATTCACCTACTACATCGTGATTCATGCCTACCTAGAAGAAAATATTCTTCATGTTTGTATACATCTTCTTTACACTAGGATGCACACAGTAAAGTTATTTATGGGATTAAATGAGGATAACTTTTCAAATATCTCCTCCCTCGATAATGTACATCATCCCCTGGAATCACAACAATCCATCCAACTCAAGGACATACCCTTTGAAATTAGACACTAATTAGCTTCCATTTTGAAGTGTTGATGTAACCTTTAAATACCAACTATCTCGAAGAAGCCATCATAAAACGTTCTCCCTCAAATTGACCCTTAAGTCACCAAGGAGAAGATCCATGGCCTTTTTCTAAGAGCATCAACCACTAGATTATCCTTTCCCTTGATGTATGAAATTCCAAAATCATACTCATAAATTCACTCCATCACCTCTACTTTCAATTTATATTTCTATTAATGAAGAGATGCTTCAAGCTTTCATGGTCAATTTTTAGCACAAATCTTTGCCCTCCAAGGTAATGAATCCAAAGGTTTAGAGCCAACATCATTTTTTCCAACTCTAAATCATGCATGGCATAAAATTCCTCATGAAGTTTCAATTTTTGAGACACATACCTATTATTCTCCCATATTGCATTAGCATAGCACCCAACCCTTACTTTGAGGCATCTGTGCAGATTGTGAAGTGGAACTCATAATATTGACACACTAGTTAGTAATTTCTTAAGCTTGATGAGTGCATCATCGTATCCCTTGGGACACTCATACTTGATTCCCTTGCACTGCAAAGTAGTTATAGGTATTGACTCTATTTTAKAACCCTTACACAAACCTTCTATAGTATCCCACTATCCCCATGAAGCTTCACACTTCATGAGAAATTTTCAACACTATCTAATCTATTTTCGTCATCACCTTTTAAGGGTACATTGAAATTCCTTCCCCTRAAATAATATGACCAAGATAGTGAATCTCTTTTTGAAAGTAGGAACATTTAGGAAACTTCCCATACAATTTAGGATATCATCTAGAAAGACCTACAAAAATATATCCAAGTACTTTTGTAATACACTATTCATGAGGCTCATGAATATAGCTAGTGCATTGGTCAAACCAAATGGAACCACTATGAATTCATAGTTCCAAAACTAAGTCCACAAAGTGGTCTTGGGAATGTCACCTTATGTAATCCTTAGATAATGATAACTTGATCGCAAATCATTTTCTGATAAAAATGCTACCCCTTTCAACTGGTCAAATAGATAATCATTCAAGGTACTGGGTATCTATTATTCACCATAGCTTTATTTAAATCTTTGTAACTATGCATAATCACAAGGAACTATCCTTCTTCTTGAAAAAAATGATTAGTGCACCCCATGGTGAAACAATAGCCCTAATAATCCCTAATTCCAACAGTTCCTTTAGTTATATCTATAATTCACAAATTTTTGGAGTTGTCATCCTATAAGGTGTCTTTTGAATTGGCTCCACATCAGGTTTTATCTCAATAGCGAAATCAAGTTCTCTATTTGGATGTAACCTTGAAACTCCTAGTGAAAAGCATCTATGAATTTCAATAAAATTGGGTACCAATCTAATGAGGGTCCATTTCCATCACTTACCACCTCTTCCATGTAAAACTGACATCCCTACCTTAGGTAACATTTTACTTTCATTGTCAAGTTGAAACATAGAGACAAATTCCTTTCAATACCATGGATCTCAATTGTCGTTCTTTCATCATCTAAACAAATCACTCTTTTCTCAAAATAGACTAGGAAGTATCGATGAGCTTCTATCCCGAGTGCATACAAATAATTAAATCATAATTCCCTAAGGAAATTTCATACACTTTTAAGTTAGTAGTATGCACCCATAGTTCTATAAAACACTCTAGAACACCAGGTCCTATAGATTTCTTTACTTCATAATCCATCTCAATCAGTTTAAAATCATCATGGTCATAGGTTTCCAAACCACATTTATCTAATGCATATGGAGAAATGAAACTATCCTTTGCACCAGGATAAAACCATATTTTAAATTTAACATTGTTTTTTAAATTCGATGTCGCCACCACAATGATTGATATTCAACCTGGTGGCTATTAACTAATGCATATATTTGGTGGTTACTACTTGCATTACACATAGGGGGCTTTCTTTCTCTATACATGGTGTTAGGTTTTGATTTAGGGAAAACATGTTGGTAATGAGATCCCTTGCATCCCTAATAAGCAATGCATGATAGAGTCTGCATGTTATTTTGTGGAAACCATTGAGATGTGTTCCTTCCCCTATAACCCCTTCTGTTAATAAAGGTTCCCTGTGAATTCCTTAAACTCACATGAGTCGCTAATGATGCTTTATATGTTTCACTCAATTTACCAATGGAACTCTTGCCAAAACAAATTTTGGTGCAAATTTATTTCTATAAGGAGGTAGTATAGAATTTCCTCCCTCAGAGAAGGTTTGAGGGGCCTTCCCTATAAACCTGGACTATTGTGGAATGATAGTTCTTATGCCCCCTCTATGATCCCCTTTGATGTTCAGAAGCTCTTTTGAATAATGGGAATTTTCAATTTCCTTGGAAACTTAACATGATTTCCACATCCATACAAGGGCCCTAATATTATGATTCAACCTATACATAAAGTGATTTTCCTAACGATGATTAATGTCCATGTATGGTATATATTTTACTAGTTCCATGAATCTTGTCTCATATTCCCCTACTATTTTTCCATGAAAGGTTCCTACTTCCCATTGATCCAAAATTGGATCCAGGAGCTAGATGGGGCTCAGAAAGGCCTAAAAATCAAAGTCTCAAGAACCCATCAAAACTGGCGACACCCAAATCGGATGAACGAAGCTCCTAGAAATGGCCCACAAATGTGAGCTCCTCAATAGATTCCTTGCATAACAATGGCTTTGGCTCAACAATTCAACAGCATAAACCTGTTCTGAACCCCCTCATGGCTTCAAGAACCTATGGTTTTTATAGACTAGAAGTGGGTAACAACCTCCCAAATTCTCCCCAAGATCTGGCCTAAAAAAGGGCCCAATATCCCCCACAAATGGATTAAATCTCCCAATATCAAGCTAAAATCCATTAAAAATCACAATACAAAGTAAAAAACCCACAATTTGCAAAAATTCATGGCGCAACCCCTTTTAAGCGGGCTCCTAGTCACATGGCGCCCTCCATGTGGCCTAGCACTAATGCTGGGTGCGCTTCCCCCCCGACTGTTTAGCATCTGGTTACATTGCATGTCATATGGCCTGGTGTTTAAAGCTCCATGTGCTATATAATGGTTAGATCCCCGATAGTGTAGCCCATGGTTAATCCCTTGGTCGGTGGGCTAGCCCGACCGACCGGGGCTTACCGCTACCTCTGCGCTAACAACCAAAGGAACCGAGTCATATGCGATACCACAGGATCRGGGGTTGGAGCATATAATAAAAACYATGCCCAAACAATGTATGGAACATGGTCGCATGGATCCGYCGGAGGTTGGGGCCTAGCCCCAATCCTATTTTCTGCTACCATACACTATATTCAAACTTACATATATGGAATCATATAGTGTTAAGAACCACCGTATAGGCGGAATGGTGCCYGGCCTATGTGAAGACTCTGCGCCCATGGAGGTCCACGGTTCGAACCCGGTGGACTCCAAACCAAATTTTACCAAAACTTTAGCAAGTGAAGTGGTATTAGAGATAGTTGACAGTTGGATTTTGAGTTTGCATGTTTACCAGGGAAAGGCTCATCTCAGTTGAGAAAATGGCATCTAAAGAGGGACTTTCTCAAGATGAGAAGGATATGCGAGCTACTCTCTTTGCCATGTCCAAGATGGTGAAAGTGTTGTATGAAGACTACTTGGAAAGAAAGAGGTCAGTTCAAGAGAAGTATTCAAAGAACAACAAAGGAGAAGAAGAATTGAAGGAATTTCCTTCTACACCGAATTCAAAAAACATCTCTGAGGTATGTAGTGGAAGTCATTCATTTGAATCGCATTGTTCCCATCAAGATGGTTCTTTTGGTGCATTTGAAAAACATACAAGAGGTATAGGTTTGCGATTGCTAGCCAAGATGGGATAGGAAGGAAAGGGCCTTGGAAATAAGGGCCAAGGTATCGTTAATCCCATAGAGGTTTTGGAAATACCTCATTATTTAGGATTGGGATATGGCGAAGAGAAGATTGGAGCATTCTCGAAGATGGGCTCCAAAACATCGAAAGCAAGTGATGCTTCGAATGATCAGCTTAAGTCATTGTGGGAATACTTCACAAAAGGTGATGGTGTATCACTCCATGATGGTGATAGTGAATGAAATTTATCTCCAAAGCAAAGTGAAGATCAACAAGAGAGGTATAATGGTCATGATTTTTCCAATTCTCTTTTTGATTATAAAAAATATAATCAGGTAATCCAAAACTTGTGGAATATGTATCCTTGTATTTTTTGTCATTCACCCAAGCATTGTGTATCCAAGTGTTGGAAGAGACAATATTTGTACAAGAATTTTATGTCGACCAGGAAGGAAACACAACATAAAGACTCAACTCCACAACAGAAGAAAGAGAAGGGCAAACAAGTCTGGATGCCAAAAAAATCACTACACTTATTGCAACAGGGGTGGACATCAAAAGGATAAATGTTGGAAGCTTAATCTCAAGCTTCATCCAAAGAAGGACCAAAGGATTGCACATGTACTCACAAAGGAAGAGGCATTACCAAAGAAGCAAGAAGAACACCATGAAGGAAAGAAAACATCCTGTTGGTTTTTCCAGAAGTGGATGTCACATCTTCATTGTATTTTGCTTCCATTATTGTAATCACACATGTTGAAATGATGACCTGTTCTAACATCATTTTTGTACAACATAGTGTTTTGTTTTTGTCCTTATGAGTATGTAATCAATAAGGTCCATTTTGCAACCTTTTGGAGGACCAAAATGTCTTTAGTGGGGAGGTGTATCCATAATTGGATCCAGGAGCCAGATGGGGCTTAGAAAGGCCTAAAAATAAAAGTGATCAGAATCTCTTTAAAATAGATGTGTGTGTAGGCCTCGTTGATACGAACCCAACGCAACTTGAATGGGCTCAAATGTACATCGTATGCTCCAGATATCGCGGTCTATTCATTTTTCCAAACAGGCAAAAAAAGATGACTGTACAGTCCGTACAGTGCCACGTGGTAGTTGAATGTACAAACCGTACAACCATACAGTTGACATCGCAGGGTACAGTTGGCACTGACATGGACAGACATGTGGACCAATCAGGGAGTGACACGTATCACCACTACAAGGGTGACACGTGGCACGTCTGTACGATTGATGTGGTAGGTCTGTACGACACGTGGTAGGTACAGTTGGTTGGTGACTGGGATGACACCTGGGTAGAAAAGTAGTCAAATCATGAACTGACATGTAGCAGTACTATTGGCATATGGAATGGTTACACATGGCCCAGTCTTGGGTTACCACGTGGCACCCATTCACTGGCTAAAGTTTTTGGCAAAATTTGGTTTGGAGTCCATCGAGTTTGAACAGTGGAACTCCATGGGCACAGAGTCTTCACATAGGCCGGGCACCAGCTTGCCTATACGGTGGTTATTACCATTATATGATTCCATATATCTATATAAGTTTGAATATAGTGTATGGTGGCAAAGAATAGGGCTGGGTCTAGGCCCCAGCCCCCAACGGATCCATGCGACCATACCAATGCGACCTTGTTCCATACATTGTTTGCTCGCGATTTTTATTATATGCTCCAATCCTCGATCCTGTGGGATCGCATATGATTCGGTTCCTTTGGTTGTTAGCGTGGAGGTAGGGGTAAGCCCTGCTCGGTCGGGCTAGCCCGCTGACCAAGGACTTAACCATGGGCTACACTATCAGGGGTCTAACCACTGTATAATGCGTGGAGCTTTAAACACCAGGCCATATGGCATGCAATCTAACCAGGTGCCAAACAGTGGGGGGGATAGCGCGCCCAGCATTAGTGCTAGGCCACATGGAGGGCGCCATGTGACCAGGAACCCGCTTAAAAGGGGATGCGCACTGAATTTTTGCAAATTGTGGGTTTTTGACTTTGTATTGTGATTTTTAATGGATTTTAGCTTGATATTGGGAGATTTAATCCATTTTTGGGGGATATTGGCCCCTTTTTGAGGTTGGATCTTGGGGATAAGTTGGGAGGTTGTTACCCACTTCTAGTCTATAAAAACCAGAGGTTCTTGGAGCCATGAGGGGGTTCATAACATGTTTATGCTGCCGAATTGTTGAGCCAAATCCATTGTTATGCAATGAAGCTATTGAGGAGCGCACCTTTGCGGGCCATTTCTGGGAGCTTCGTTCATTTGATTTGGGTGTCGTCAGTTTTGATGGGTTCTTGAGATCTGGTAGAACACGACCATCTCATTGTTTTAATCCATTAGAACTTTCATGATGTACATTTAAAGCTTCGAACAGAAATAATAAAGCCTCACCCATTGAGACAAAGGCCCAGAGACGTAGGCAAGATTTCCGAACTCTGTTATCACATTGGTGTTTATGGTTTGTTGTTCTTCATGCTTAAGTTCAGATATGTATATTTCTTTATGGTTGTTATGTTTCCTCATTAATTCTCCTCTTTCATTAGTTTCCTAAATGGTAATTTAACACATGCAAAATAACTCAACCATTGTCGTTTAAAACATCATTTTGGATCACCTACTCTTCATAGAATGCAGTTAGGTGCTTTCTTCAAAACCTCTCTTTAAATAGTTCACACGAGACAGTGTCCAAAGTGATATGAAGCTATGTCTCAAGGTTTCCCCACCAATTCGAGGCATTATCTCAAAGCTAGAAGATTTATAGTTTGGCCTTTAAGGTGAAGGAATGCTCTCTTAGTTAAAATCACCTCATCATTCCCTCCATCCAGGCCTCGATATACTCCCCTACATGACCCCCCAAAAAACTCTAGGTACTTGATTTTTTGAAGTTCCCTAGTAATGTCCTTGTGAGGAGGCTCTTGCTCTGAGTTCCTCAACCCTTTTGAGTTACCTTCCCTAGATGGTGATGGCTCCACTTCTACACCCACTATTGGGTTCCCTTTTAATGTCTCATTTATATCCTCTAGAGAGCATAGGATGAGAGATATTTCAAGAGATGGTAGTAATAGTACTAATGTCAATAGCCCTTGTACTGACATCCCTTCACCCCAATTTCCATGTGTCCTAACGATATTGATTTTGTATCACAATATCAAGGTTCATTATTAAGGGTTTATGTTACAAGGTTGGATTATAACTATATGAACACACACATAGATACGCGTAGGTGTAGGTTTCATTCACATTCACTTGTAATGAGCATATCACTTAAGGAAGGGTGGATATAGGTCAAGGAGGTCAACTAAACAATGACATCTCATCCCTATCTATTTTTTACCATTATGTTCTCCTTTAATGATCAATGGTACTTAGTGTTACATTAAGACTTCAATGCATAAGTCCACTATTTTATTTTAGACTAATAGTTCTTTCTCACCATTGATTTGTTTCCTTTTATTTGTTTCCTTGTTTTGTAGGTTCTTTTTCTTTTTTATTGTAGGTTTTAGAAACTTTATAGGTTGAACCCCCTTTTTCAAGGGCATGATTTTTAGATTTGGGAAAAACCATTTTTCATTTCCTTTTCTCGACATTATTCTATTTATGAGTTTTCTAGCTATGGGCATGCACTCTATCCCATTTTTCCTTGAGGATTATATATTATGA